>JAVQJG010078723.1:0-23085 GCA_036024015.1 Craterocephalus amniculus | reverse complement strand
GAGTGGAAAACTAATGACCCCATTCACTTGGCATGATAAACAAAACACTGCCAGGCATTTTTAAATTATGCTCCAAGAATATATGCACAATATTATTCGACAGCTGCCTGCCTGATAATGTTTGCACAGATTTCCAGAATCATATGAAAAATGTGAAGGGATTTTTCAATAATGGGGAAGTCAAGTCATTTTCTTTTTTCTTTTTTTTCTCCACTTCTCAAGATGCTGTTCAGTCATACCTGTTATTTTGGGGATGCCCTCCAATTTAGGAACTGGAAGAGTTATAATTAAGCCTTGGGCGGTGCCCACCCATAGCAGCCCTTGGCAAATTAGAAGACTCGTGACCCGCATGCTCTTTTGACCTGCAATACAGAAAACATTGACAGAAAATGTAGTTTTCTGCACCTGCTATTGCCAATAAATAGCAAAGCTCAGAACTCCCTGCTGACAAAATGATGTCCTAGTCTTTCCATGATGTGCAGGTAAGAAAAAAAAAAAGAAAGAAGAAATACAGTGTTATGATTTGCTATCTATTTTTGACAAACAAAGGCTTTTACAGCGGAGCCGCTAAGGGCCCGAAATGTAAGATTATCAAAAGTTGGATGTGTGTACTTGCTGCTGCCCCAGTTGAAAGGGAACACTCATAGAGGTGCAACATAGGAAACAAGACTGTGTGATCTTGGTATTACATATCTTTGTCTGAAATCAGAGTGCTTCTAAAATACTGAGCTTCAAAGTTTCGACTTGCTACTGTACAGATGTTTGTCTTGGGGATGATACATGACATAACTGCTAGTTTTGCCCAAAGGAACCAGGTGGTCCTTCAGTTGTTCTCCAACTTCATGCTTCTTCTAAGGGGTAACAGCTCAAAATACAACAGCCTAAAGTATCTTTTTTGTCTTATGGTGCTAAATAGTTGGACAAATAAAAACTTTCTAAAAGTAACACGTCCCTGCCTTTGTCTTTATTAACTTTGTATTGTTTTATAGGTAGCTCTGTCTTCTGGGTGGCTCATAATTTCATCAGGGCACCAGCATATTCCTCTCTCTCTCTCTTCTGCAGCTGAGTTTGTTCAGACACTGATTTGCAACCACTGACCCTCCATCTTACATGCTGCACACACTTTTTTTCAGAAACAAAGCTCTATTTTCTCTAATTAATATATATTCACAGTGTGTCATTCCCTCATTTTTGTCATGGTCTACCTCGCAGGTCGTGACAAAAACCAGCAAAACTGCAATCATAGAAAAAACAAAACCAGATATTAGGTTAGATGTTAGCCTTATAACTAGCATTAAACAAAGCACCTAAGATGGCTTTTGTATAACTCAGAAGCATTGCCAATATATAGATATTTCTAATATATAAGCATATCTAAAGGATTAGCAACTCCATGAACCTGTGACTTTTTCTAGACTCTTAGACATGTAGCAAAATAATGTAGAACCTCCTGACTACTAAGACATGGATTTCTTAAACAGACTAAACAAACCCAACTTAAAATAAAACATATCTAATATATCTGGAATATTTGAAAAATAGGGTTACAATATGTTTGTTTGTAAATTTGGCTGTTCTGCTATGAAGTATCAAATGAAATAAAAAAAAAGTTCACATCAAAACTGGGGCAGGAAATTATTTGTCATCATTTGACAAACATCCCAAAAAACAAAACAAAGCAAAAAACAAGTGGTCTGAGAGGGCACCAATCCCCCCCACCTCCTCCCAGCTCAGTGCTCAAGCTTTACAAATCGAGCCAATGACAGGACATCAGTGGCAGGGCTTTTCAGAGAGATTGACTGATCTGCAAATGCAGATGCACATGGACATGCCTTTAGATGAAAGAAAGCCCAAATCAATGGTGGAAAATCCTGCAGAAACAGTTACTATCCCAGCATGGGCAACAACTGCCTATGCTGCGAAAAGACCAGAGAAGCAGGCTGAATTCTCAAATTTAGAGCTAAACAGAGGATCTATTCAGCAGTAAAGATGCTTTTCTTCTACTTCTCAATTGCCTTCCAGAAATCAGACTACAAAAAAGCATCAAACCTGATCCAGTCTTCACTTTAAAATCTTTAAAAACCCTTCTGTGTTTCTTTTACCCAACTATGGTGGCTATTCATGTGTTTTATCGGCTGGTGTGAAGTGATAGAAACAGACTCAATAAATTGGATGGAAATCCAAGCTCCATCACTGGTATTAAACAGGAATATGTTGATGGAATGCCTGAGGTGAGGGTGTTGAGAAATATCTATTTAATAATCAACAACACGCGCCCACGTTATGCCCTGGAAGTGTTCTTGCAAAGTACATTGGGCGTCAGAAACATGTCTGAACAGTATAGAGAGTCTTGCCTGCCAGCTACCATCAGACTTTTTAATGTGTAATAACTTACTTTATAGTGGTCAGTGTCATATTTTATTTCCTTTTTTTATTTATTATCAATATGTATTTTAGCTTCTGCATAATTGCAGTGGTTGTTTCATATACGCAACAATTTATGAAGCATTCAAACTCTAATAAGCAAGTAGTTAACTTTTATCATTTTTCTCTCTAGTTTTTATTATTAGTAGTTTATTTTCAGCTTAGGTGTCCTGCAGGTACTGTATAGATCTGCATTTATTCTCTGTTGTGTCTTCATCTGTTTTATATTAAGATCCACGACATACTGTAGCATTAAGTGACGTCTGCTTGCACAATTTGTAAATTATAACCAACCTTTAGCTTTACCTGAACCTGAGTTGCTACATTTAACATTCAGTGTTTGGTTTGTGAACTCTGTTTTTTTTTGTTTTGTTTTGTTTTGCAGCAGCAATCAGCTGGAGAAACATTGTGAGGATTAAGTAATGTTTATTCTTCAGTGATATAACTACTTTTGTTTTCATGCAGATCTAGACAACAAAATCATAGGTATGAATTACAACTCTGGTTGTAGAACAGCATGAAAAAGTGCTGACTGCTTCTATAAAATATGCTGTGAAAGCTAAATGCAGTAATAACACTGGCTTGAAGTTACTATTTGAGTTTGAGATGGCAAGATCTTCCTTGACAAGTGAGCTTATATTTCAAATCACTCTGACCTTTTTTTTGCAGGTGTGTTCTAGTTCTTGGTTAAATTATGTTGGAAGATCTATGATATAAGCCAGTGTTCACTCTGTATGCCAAACACCTGCCAACGTTTTTGTATGCTGAAGCCAAAGGCTATTACCAACCACTGATAAAATGTAATTACAAAGCATATGCATCCTGTTAATGTGTGGTGCGAGGAGCTTAGTATAAGAGGTGGGATTTAGAACCAGAAGTACAGTAAGGCTACATATTTCAGGAATTTCCCCTCCTAGATTTGAGTAAAAAAAAAAAAAAAGGTTTATAGGTCTATGAAGTTGTGAAACTAAATAAAAACATATAAACTGTGCATTCCTATCGGGTAGAGGCATATCAATCTCCACCACGATACAGAGTCAACTCTCCAAACTGAGAGCAGAATTTAAAAAATGTTTTACAAATTAAAATGTGAACATAATGATTAAACCATAAACTTAACATAAAATTATGTAAAAGATGTACATTGAAGTGTTATTTTCATGCTTCCTACACAAACCGATTTTTTTTATTTTCAGCCACAGAAGCTTCCCTTTGGGTGCTCAAAGTTCTTCTTCACTGGTTAAAAATTTTACATGCGAGGCTCTGTCCATAATATTTTTGTAAAGCCAAACCCGTATTTTTCCACATCTGTGTGGGCAAACGGCTACATATAGTTATTGGCAGTTGGCACTGATGTTCTCTGTTTAAATGACAAGTGAAATATTCAGAGAGATTTTCTTTTCCTATAGAATGCGTTGATAATCCTTAGGATGAGATTACCAATGATTCTCTATGGTTAAAGTCAACTTTTTAGATCCTGTTATAGTGTTGCAAAAGAGAAGCTATTTTCTGCTCAGAAGTTTTCCTTATTTTTCCACAGACCTGTTTTTGTTGCTCTGCATTAGTGACGGCAGAGGATAATTGCAGACTCTTATTATACATGCGCATCCTTTGTTTCCAGTTAACAAAGGGGTAAAAAAAAAACATTGTTTGCGTTGGATTTATTTTTGCATTCCTTCTGTGGTCCCACAGCTTTTGGCTTCCACTGTGGCCTAGTTATCTATGGAGCCATTTACCATAATATCCACGGAAACTATAATTGAATTACAGCAACACTCATTGGAACACAACTAAGAGAATGCTCATTTACATGTGTAGCTGTATTTACATGTTTGGTCTGTGTCATGCTCAGATTATGATGATTTGCATGAATGGCTCAACAGTGTCATTAATTAATTCATTACGCTGTGCAGAGATGAATCATCCCGAGCAGGAAACCGATGCTGTGTGTGCATCAGGAAGCAGAACCAGAGCAGAGCTCTGGAACATTCAACTGCAAGAGAGTAGAGGCGTTTAGATGGAGAGCTATGACATTCACAGCAGTAAGATAAGTACTGGCAAAAAATGGCCCTTTTTTTTCAAAACTGCCACCCGCTCACATTGCCTAAGAGTCTATGTGTGCTTTGGTTAGAGAGCTTAAGTGTGAGAACACCTACTCTAAGGTTACCATGAAAGCTGAAGTTAAGTCAGGGGATGTGGGCACAAAGCTTTGTCTTTAGAACAGTGATAAAGAGGGATAATGACAAAGGCACTTGAGATTAAGGAGGTACAGCTACCCCTCTAGAAAACCCCCCTCCCCCAGTTTCTGCATACTTTGCAGTGTGCAGTTAGTTGCAGAGAGATTGTACTTATCTAAAAATAAAAAAAAATGAAAAAAGATGGTCTCTAAAGATAAATGTTTCCATGTGATATGTCACTCAAGACATGACTTTTGTTAAAGGCATTAGTTGAGGAGAGATCAGCCGTTTCCTCTGACACAGAGAGTTCTTTGTTGTTTACGGCAACTGGAATTCCCCGTTGAGTATAAATCACATTAAGGGGAGAGGATTGGGAAGCATATCGTTATTGTATGTCCTGAAAAAAAGTCAAGGAGAAACCTAAGGAGCAGACACCCAGTGACAGAGAGAAATTATCAAAAATGAATGTGCAGTATCTGTGGCTACGGAGCGTCAGGAGATCCTCCTCTCTCTTGAGAGCTCAACAAATCACAACCTAAGTCAAAGATCCTGCTCTTTTTGTGGACCCTGAAGACATGAACCCAGAAAATCTTTTTTTTTCTTTTTAACACCCTGTAACTTCCCTCAGGGCCAAGCCCCGAGGCAGCTGCCCTCCCTCAATCTGTTGCATATTTTAAAAGAGAGCACCAGTGCTGGGCTAAAATGACCTCTGGTTCACTTGTTTTTCTCCTGATAGTATGGCTGCAAAAGCCTGTTCTCCTGAATGTCTTCTCTCCCAACAAAAATGAGAAACTTCAATCTAAAAAAAGAGTAAGTTTGTTTATAATACATCTGTTATTATTTTTTCAAAGTGCTACCAAAGGCGTTTGGTTCTCAAAAAATATCTGGTACAACTCAAAAAGATGGCAAATTTGCTTTAAATGCAGATGTATCTATAGCATTTTTAAGCTCAAATGACCTTCTCATAGCCTGCCTTCATAAGATAAATGTTTCATTTCCATATTTGAGTAACATCTGCTGCAGGTACCACCATTCAACAGTTTGAGGTATGTTCAGGAGCTACATATTTATCATAGATTTTGCCTTAAAAAAGGAAAACACCCGCTGATGAATATTTCATCCATTATAAAGGAGGGCACACAGGAAGTAATGGGCTATCTGTGAAATCCTACTCACACTGCAGAGAGCAATGAAATGGGGGTGACAGGATTTTAAAGCAGAGCGGATGAGATGAAACAAGGACTGAGATGGGGAATGTGGGACAAAAAGGAGAAAAATATTAACTCAGAAGGAACATACTGGGGAGTTGCATATTAAAAAAGTAAACTGAATGTCTGCATAGTGATTCTTACTGCAGCTATCCTGCCACGCAATTACCGTATTTGTAATTATCTCTCTTCTTTCACTGTTCCCGGTTTTGACTTGTTCTCTTCTTTTACTTTAAGACTGTTGTGATTCTGAAAAGACCTTATGCAGGTCTATTCCAGTACTGCAACTTGAACAAGACAAGAATACCTTTCTGGGGATGTTGTAATTATATCATTTCACTGCTTCCATATAACCAAGAAAAAAAGCAATTGGGCCAATGGAAAAAGACTTTTCATCTTAGTAAGAATATTTGTATTATATGGAAACCTCAGTGATGAACCATTAGGATGGAAAACAAACACTATGCTGTTTTTGAAGTTTTTTTTTTGTTTGTTTTTATTTTTTGCAAATGTTTGTTGCCTAGCGGGACTGGAGCTGACCTGCACGGAGGTCACCCTCCACATACAGAGATGATGCTGTGTGCTGTGTGTGTACCGGTGTCCAGCAGCGTAGAGCGTGTTGAGATGTTTATTTCCTGCAGAAGCTCCAGTGTTTCAGTATGAAAGAGCCGGATGGAGGAACCCTCTGAGAACGCCATCCACACCCCTCCACCAGCACACGCCATGTGTGCAACGCTGACCATCGGGTCTGTATGAACTTCAAATTTCTGTAGCAAAAAGGAGGATTCTGTGAGCAAATTAGATACCTCGCATTTCTGATGAATTAAATGAGAAACCAAACATTTGGAAAAGTGAAAAGTAAGCTTCAAGAATTTTTATCTTGTTCCTAGAAGTTAGCACAGTATAGACAGTATAGCATTATACCTTTGTATAAGCCACAGAGCCGTTTCAGCTGTGGCAATTTTTTTTTTCAACAAATCAAGTTATTCTCACTTTAGCCCCATTTTTTGCTTAGAAAAAATGCCAACAATATATCTGTATTTCCTGTATGTTTACAATTACATCAGCTTTACAAACAAACATAAGGGGAGAGCATACACTGTAAAAAATATTGTTTCCTATAACTGATGTACTTCACTGTTAATATTTTTACAGCATAGCAAGTTACCTGCCTTACATTTGTCATCATGAGTCCAGTACAGACACCAGGAACTTCACCCAGTTGTGTTCCTAAACTTCCTTTTGTAAATGAAGTCTAAATGTCCCTGTTAATTTTGTAATTTACTGAGTCCCTGACACTTGGAGCATGGTTTTGCATCGTTCCCCTGGCTTCTATCTTTTAAAGAGCACAATGGAGTTAGAGTTTCAGGCACATAGTCTTAATGAGTTGCTTGAAATAAATGCAATGAGCCTTATCGTGGCAACACATGCAGCCCCTGTGGTCTAAGGCGTGACAAGAGTTGGTTTGGGCATAATCTTGGAACTCATATCACTGTCAATGCACAAGTTGCATGAAGCTGGGCAATTAGTCAGTGAGAGTGACTGAGTGAGGACGAGCAAGTGCCGCCCACCACAACCCAGGAGCACCAGCAGACAAGGATTACCACCTGTTTGTGTGCCCTTGCCAGTGGGTCCTCCTTTGTTTGAAATTAGGGGAAAGGGAAGAAGCCTTTGATGTGTTTTCTATTTTAATTGATTCCCCAGCAGTGGGTGCCTGCTATGTGTGGGAAAACTGCACGTAATGCATCTCATTGTTTTTGCAGCCATAAACAAAAGGAATATGAATAACAAAAAGGGTGATTTAACCTTTAATAACCAACCTCAAATGAAATCATTTGTTGAATTTACTCAGAATATCACGGTTTGATTGTGTTCTATATGTTGCATAATTATCACATTAATTATCATCAAGTTTTGTGGAGCCAAAAGGGACTTCAAGCTAATCAATGGCTGACATACTGTTGTTGCTAAATGCCATCTTGCTTACCATATGTTTGAAACCACTTGGAGGGCGCTCTGATAAGCTTCGAACAATATATCACAATAGCTATCACAATGCGGGAGGAAACAAGAGTCTAGAAAAGCTCCTGGAAATGTCCCAGCTTCATTAACCTTATAGTGTAGCCCCTGTGCTGCAGGGTAGAATACCCTGACATATTTTTTGACATACAGTATATGGACTAAATAATGTTGAAAGTCTGTTTGGCTGTGTCATATACAGGGAGAAGTAAAAGGCATAAATGTTGCCCCCTACTAACAATCTGGTGTTAGTCTACTGAACCCAGCATTGCTTTCAAAGATGAGGTAGTCAGTGAAGCTTGACAGTAGTAATGTGCTCTTTCCACTCAGCTTGGCATTGTCACACTAACAGCCACATCCCTCCCACAGTCTACCTCCAGCAGTGGGAAATAAGCAGAGCCAGAGTCACAAACACTACAGCTGGTCTGACCAGCTCATTAGTCCTTCATTACACAGGGTGACAAGGTGTCTTTGTCCTTTTGGGACTGCCAAGTCCACATCTTCGCTTTGAGGGCAGGGGAGTAGACCGGACAGCTGAGTGATAGGCGAAGAGTAAGAAATGGCAAACGGAAGAGGAAAGAAGAAGGCTTGCCAGTCAGCAATGATCAAAGCCTTTATGGCCTACTTTGTTAAGGTTTCTTGCTACATTGGAGTGAATCAGACTGCCGAAGTTAGTGGAGTTCTGCACTGCTATACAGATTGGGATCTACATGACGGACTAAAACAGAGCATTTTTTAGAAATTTGCCATTTCTCTGACATGCCCGGGATTCTGGCAGAAGTGAGAACATTTGAAAATATTTTCTAAAGTGGTACAAATTACTTAAATAGGGCCCCTAGGTGCTGAAGGGAGCTCAGAGTATGGCTGAAATAATTTTTGTGAAAGGGTCCCAGGGTGATGAAGGAAAACAAAGGAAATAAATGGCTTGTTCAAGACACTGTTCAACAACATGGTCCTCAGAGGCATCATTTACTGTATCTGTGTCACACGGTTTTCATCGCTGACCTACCTCTTTAGAAAGTAAGCGACATGTTTTGAATTTATTTATGCCAATGGGAGCGCAGATTCTGACTTATTGTTACAGGCAAATTGCCCATTTTCCAAAAGTCACTTTTTCTCCCATCATTCTCCGACAACACAAGAATGTTTTTAATAACAACTTCATAGAAATAAAACGTTGAAATCTTTTTTATGTCTCAACAGTAATATTGGGAAATCTGGCATGGGACCTTCAGTGCCTTTTAACACAATTAATGTAACTTGCTATTTGTTGTGCTGTTAGTCTAGAGGATATCTCCTTTTAAGTTTAAGGGGGTTATGACCTATTTTCAGTATTTTAGTTGAATTATAATTAATAATAATAATAATAATAATAATGATTATAATAATAATAATAATAATGCATTTTATATATAAAGTACTTTATATTTGTAAAACAGGTCTCCAGCTTTGCAGCTGCTGCCTGGTGGGCTCTGTCTCCCATTGTCTTCAGCTTTGTTTTGGGGTTATGAGATTGTGAGTGTTTCTGGAGCTGAGATGTCTGGTCATTTTTTGGTGACTGGAGAAGTCCTTTAAAATATTCAGGTGTATTGCCGTGTACAGTATGTACTGGAATATGATAAATGAACTACAATCTATTGAACTGAATTGAATTATGTCTATAAAGTGCCTCGGGATTACTTTGTTATGAGTTCATAGAATTAAATTAAATCAAATTGAATTAATAAAATTAAATTAAATTAAACTGTGACTAAATGTCATGACTCAATCTCATCAAGCTCTATTAATAAATCTGTTTGCCAAATCATAGAGGGAACCAAAGCTGATCTCATCAGTGATGGTACCTCTGCATATGTCAGAATTATATTGTATGTCAAATATTAAACAGGTTGTAGTGATGATGACAGCCTATAATATCTTTTATAAATATTGCTAAAACACCCCAACATGGTTATTTACTGTCACTTTTTTTCTTTCCATTTTTAGGGATCACTGCTTTTCAGATTAATTGGTGCATCTATTTTTTATTTTATGAAAAATAACATTAATGTAATTAGCAAGCAAAGGCTAAGTTCTCTTTATACTTTTTATTTATTGACTAACTGCTAGCTTTGCCAAACTAAAGTTAGTGTTATTTCGTGTTGATAGGTTGAAAAGACAGTTTATTCATATGCTGTCTGCCTATTGACAGATAATTACATAAACATTTTGCATGCTTATCATCATAGTTGAATTATATGTATACTAGACCGACAACTTTGTGACCACATTGCATTCAATGTTTTGTAAAGCCAAGCTCTAACATCAGCTGTGACACTCATCGCTCACTTCTGCACAGCTAGCATCCAATCATAATAATCATAATCAACATTCAAACCACGGTCAAGTGTAATAATAACACCTAATTAGAGTTGTAATTAAATCATAATTGTCATTTAACTATGCCTGCATATCCCAGCCCTCACCTCAAGAAGACTATTGTCTGCTGAACTGGGAAAGGTATCAGGCAGCCATGAAATTCAAGTCTTTGTTTATATACTGTAGGCCTTTAAACACATACAAGCTTGAATTAAACTTAAAAGAGGAAGATATACAGGAAGCAAAAAGTTTGGTTGTTACTTATTTATAATGTTGATCACTTTTGCTAAAGCCACAGTTCTATAGATGCAACCACAATGGAAAACCACACTGGCATGCTGAAATATAAGGGCAATGGGGAAAAAATATATCATCCCTTTTTAGTCCATTTTTGGTAGATTTGACTGGTTTATCTGAACATGCACTTTTTACATCTTAGTAACCAAAGTAATTTAAGGTACTGTATGGGTCTCTTCCCCATTCATTTGAAATGGGGATGGCATTTTTCATCTAAAATAACTCCTTTGCTTTATGTTTCTTCTAAATCTCATACCACTGAAACCCATCCATCCATTTTCCATACCCACTTAATCCATTTCATGGTTGCAAGGGGGTTTTGGAGTCTATCCCAGTTTATATCAGGCAAGAGGCAGTCTACACCCTGCATGGGCCACCAGTCATAGCAGTCCAAATCAGAGACAAACAACCACCCTTAGGGTCAATTTAGAATCACAGATTAACATGACATGCATTTTGTACATGTTACATTATGTGGGAGGAATCCAGAGGACCCAGAGTGAACTCATGCACGGGAGGAAGAAGCAAAACTACACAGAAAGGTTCCAGCTAAGATTCAAACCAGGTACCGCATTGCTCCTAAACATAACGCTGCCATGCTGCTTGTGTATGAAATGGTTAAAAATCCCAAAGATATCATTATTGAGCTTTGTGAGCTTTTTATTGGATAATTGCATCATATGGATGACATGCAAATTCTGTTAAGCAGTATATGGTAACATTCCCTTACTCACTTGAGATTGTTTTCTCCGTTCTTCATAGAAGCTGTAATGCTGAGCGCTATAATTTTCATGTACCCCACTGGTGTGGAATAAATGTAATCAAATAATACAAAGCTGAGAGCCAAAACAAATTTGTAAGTGCTATGATGATCCTTTGGGGTTCTGCTGATGGCAATTTGGAAACCATAGGAAGCAAAGTCGTGTTTTTCCAGAAACTGAAAAGGTTATTTCTAAATAACGATATGTCGCTGAGGTGCTGGCTGTGAAGATTTCAAATTTAAGACTCATAAAAAGCAGCAGGCTGCATGATCAGTGAAATGAAATGGAGCAGTGCACAGTCTTCGACAAAGTCATGGATAAATAATTTAAATATGCAGCAAATCTCGCAAAGTAGTGCGTAGACATGTGGGAAAACAATGGGAACAAGTGAAGTGAGTCTGAACGAATGACCTTGGTCTAAAACCAAATCATGTCTCTTCCAACAGGTGTCAAATACTGCCTTTCTGTATCCCAGAAATGCACCACAGATCCTGTGAAGTCTACTCCCTTGGGCCCATATTATTAAGTAAAATAAGGGAAGCAAACCAGAGCTGACCTTAAGCTCTGTGGAGATATCCTCAACCCCAACTGTGCCTCCAGTGCTTGGCCATTCAGCTATTTAAGCGCATGTCTCTGGAGGAAAGCGCTAACGAAAAAAGGAGACATTCTAAGCTCAGCTCACTCCTGATCATGTGGATCTCAAAGCAGGCTCAGTAAGTGGCTGTCCCTGCAGTCCTTGTGCAGATTTGTCTCCTGCTTATTGTAATTTGCTACAGCTTCAAAGAAAAGAAAAATCTTTTAGATGAAAACTTTCCTTCAAATAGTCTATCTACAGTTGTTATATTTAGTATTAGATCAGAAGCCTGTACTACAAAGCGTTATTAGATGCCTGGATGTCTCTCTGTTACCTAGGTTGACTTAGCCAGACATTCAGGAGCCGTATGAGCGGTACTACAAAGCTGGAAATTAACTCTATTATTTAACCCAGGCTTTTCCAATCTTGATCAGTGTGCATTAAAATAAAAGCAATGGCATTTGCATCATCTGACCAATCCACAGGGGGAAACTGCAGGCTGCAGAGCAGCGTACTGGATCGATCATGGAGGAGCAGACATTAATTCATTTGTTCATTCATCGACTATAACTAAGTCCAATTCAGGCTTGGGGGGGGCAGATCCCAGCAGTTAGCAAATTGGAGGGAGAAGACACCCTGGACAGGTCCTCAGTTTATTACAGGGCAGACACAGTGAGACACACAACCACTCATGCTCACACAAAGCGGCAAGCTCCAGCTGTTGGAGGTGAAGCCTACTGTATGTGGAAGTGCCAAAAACCGTTAGCTGGTTGGCACCAATAAGTTCCAGCTCAGCTTAGTAAGCTCATAGCTACAGGCAGCTCATAGTTTGATGGGTGTCAATAAGACATCTAAAAACTTCAGAAAGGCTGCAGTTCTAACCCTCACACCCCCATGCAGCCCTGATCTTCACAAATATGATGAATTTAAACACATCTTTATGTTATCAACATAACTCATAAAGTTATGGACAGATTTTGAAAACATTTTCAGGAAATCTCAGAATCTCTGGACTGGATTTTAGGGTGATGCAGATCACTACCTGGGTCCAGGATGTTTTTTTAAGGATTCTTTACTATTGGTAGATTTAGAAAATTTAACTATTAAGTAAAAAACAATGTCTACAATCAATGGCAGAAAAAAATACATGAATAAATGTCTTAGCTGAGATCTGCTCTCTCTGAGTGCTTCTAGTTTCCAAAGAGTTCTTCAGAGGCTCAAAACCCCCATCTAGGAACATTTGTGTTGGAATACTGTATTAATTCCTCACCGCCATGGCTGAGTAATTATGCGTTCCATAAAATCATGTGTCTGCAGTTATGCCAAGTGTGACCATTATCATCAACCTCATTATTTTAGATGCAACCCCTGTGGTCTAACAGACCTGGATACAAGTCAAGAACAAATAAAAAAACATTCAAAGCAGTAATTGGCAAGACTTTATTTTAAAGGATAGCATGAATCCCTGAAAAACTCCTTCTCTCCTAAGTGCTCCTCTCATGATCTGAGGACCAAGGTTGACAGAATTGCAGGACATTTTCCAAGTGAACTGATTGGCCAGGAGGTGGCGTATACTTGTTGATCTTTTATCCAAAACATAACCAGCTCTGGAACGCAAGTTACCATGGTGATATATCCTAGTAAGAAGTAATACGGTACAGAAAACCCCCAGGTTAACCCTGAAGCTACTTTGATAAGAGAAAATCCAGCTTTGTGTGTAAGGTTGGTAAGGCCCTCGATTAATTTGCACCACTGTGACGTTGTTTTTCCTGAGATCAGACACTGAGATTTACTCTTTAACTTTAATTTATACATGAAAATACATTGAGGTAGAGTCCCCAATACAACACAGCAAGTGTTTGGGTGCATGCAGTATGAAGGAAAAGCCAATTGTCTAATGCAAGAGGAGGGTGGGCTGGTGGGGAAGATAAATTTAAAATAGCCAGATGAAAGAGCCACATGGTGAGCACAGGGTGGGCAGAGAAATGAATGCTTCCCTGTTTATAAAGGTTGCTAATTAGGTGGGACAGGCTGGAGGAAAGGACAAGCGAACAGAAAGGGACACGCTTCCACCCTGACTAAGTGCCTGCATGAACTATTGCAATGCTTCATTAGCCGCAAATGGGATAAATGGTTAAATGCGGGTAGTACATTACAAACAGGTTTTTTTTTTGTCTATTTTTCTGAAAATGGAACAACATGGAAAATGGAATACAGATATCCAATAAAAGATATTTTGTTTGTTAGAGCTGTACAGTTATTGTTGATGTGGTAAAATCTGGCATTGTATTTTTAGATTTCAGAAACTTTCATACACCCAGGATTTTTTTTTTTTGTCATGTACATGCTTCTTTCCAGCTCAAGCAAACCCCATTTATACAGCTTTGCACACTCACACCTGGGAGCTATAATTAAATGGTAATGCAGCTGCAGTTCAGCACCTAAGTACCGTATTTACCTTACCCAGAAGAGTTTGTTTTATGTCATTCATTATTGTCTACCACAGCCGCAGAAGTCACCCTGCTCTATGCCTCTAATGACATACCAAATAGGAAAACACCTTGGGGGATGACTACACAAAAATGGAAGGCATGA
Organism: Craterocephalus amniculus; assembly: GCA_036024015.1. Classification (NCBI taxonomy): domain Eukaryota; kingdom Metazoa; phylum Chordata; class Actinopteri; order Atheriniformes; family Atherinidae; genus Craterocephalus; species Craterocephalus amniculus. The sequence goes on along the minus strand of JAVQJG010078723.1, from coordinate 8,672 downwards.
CAGAGACAAGAGCCAGGGTGATTTTCAGGTGATAATAGTGCACACTCCTGCATCATCACTCAGAGCTCAAAACATTTAGATTATTTGTGTATGAAAGCTCTAACACAAGACAAGGAGTCTGATTCGTTGTCCGTGCTGCAGTTTAAAGCATAAATCTTGATGACATCACAGATTAAAATACATGCTCTCTATGGTTGTATTCATAAATCTTTGCAGAAATGAAAGGAGAACATTTCCTCAAATGTAGCACAAACATATATTTACAAAACACCCAATCACATACTTTTTTGCATTAAAATATTGGTAAGATGCTGGCTCTTGTGCTCTCTACAAATAATGAAGATTGTGGAGTAAAATCTTTTTGCTCTCATTCCTTTTTACTCGTTTGAAACTTTGTAAATTCCCTTGTATTGATTTTGACTGAAGTCTTGCAATTAGATTATACTGTAAATATAAAAAAGACATTTGATTCTGCTTTTACAATTATATGTCTAATTATCCTTTTTTTCTTCATTTTTTATTTTTCAAAACACTTTGGGATTAGTCTGAAAAAGCTGCAAAAGTAACTTTCGCACCAGCAGTCATATGAGTTACAACACCACGGCTGAACGGTTCCATCTGAGAACTGCTGTGCACCAAAGACGATCTAAATGACTTCCCGCTGCTGGAGGTTATCAACAAGCTTTACTTTTCAGAACTTTAGAGCTGTAACAAGGTATTTCTTAGGTTAACATATATATTTTTTGACATGTGCTGACACAAGTGAGAAATTATTGTATGCACTTATCTCGCTTCAGTGTAAGAGTTACTACAGACGCTTTGCTCTTTTCTTTGCAGGGCCATCTTAAAATACATTTCCTTTGGTTGACCTGATGATTGTCTCATATCTGTGAGAACTTGCAGAAGTTATTTTTTCGTATCTAATAATAATGGATTTAGATTTATATTGTGCTTTTTTGCTGACAGCACACAAAGCGCTTACATTGAATCCATTATTCATCCACTCCTCTTTCATACCTGGTGATGGTAAGCTATGTGTTTATTAGGCAGAAATCTGGCAGCTATAAAGGACCACTAGCCTCTTCAATATTCACACACCAGTTATTGCCCCACTGGAGGCAAGCAGGGTGAAGTGTTTTGTCCAAGATGACTGGGAGATTCAGATTCAAACTGACAACCCATTCTACCACCTGAGCCTCTGCCACCCCACTTACAGATAAATAAATAAATATATGTGAGGCAACTGCTCAGAGTTACAGACATTGAGAAATTTTAAGGCATAAACTGATCATTTTTCCATAAAAAGAGTCTAAATATGTCAAATGAATGAGAACATGTAATTTACTTTTTAGTAGTTTAATGAATATCCAGGAAAAGATACTAAAACGTGTTGGTCCTCAACTCACAGACATCAACTATTGTCATTATTTCTTTTTACTCTTTCTTATTGTAGCTCTCCATCATTTCCAGAGCTCCTGTGATGTAATGTTCATCAGTACTGTGTCTGTCTGACTGTTAGAGTCATATAGCATTCTTTTCTCCTTGCTTTGTAAGTTTTGCTCTTTTCTTCTGTACTTCTGCCCTTAAGGGGGGTTATTCATATCAATAATGCATGCTTCTGAGAACATGCTGAGACTGAAAGCATGTCTTTTTATTTGATTTCATTTGATCATTTTGTAAATTTCAACATTCTGCACATAGCAACAACTTAATGATTTACCTGCGTTGTGAGGCTGGAGATTTCCAGAACAATGACAGAGTTCCCACAGCTTGCCCACACTGTTTCATCCAGCACCAGCAGAGTCCGCACTGGTCCTGACCCCAGGCTTACACACCTGCTGGAGTCAGGGTCCCAAAGATCATCTGGAAGAAGAAAGAAATACATTTTTCTAAACAACATAATCTGTAAATGAAAATACAAAATGCAAATCATGGGTTATTATCACATTTGGTTTACATTCTGTGAACCAATCGCAGTAAGAGTGAGATTAAAATCAATTTTCCCAAATTGTATTATTGTAAGTCCAAACTTAGAATGAAAATAAGGACATCTCTCCTCTTTAATCTTCGCAATCAGTGGCGTCTCATACATCAATGGAAAGCCTGATTAGTCACCTTTACAACCATGTCTAATTTGAAAGGATAATGCTTCTGTGGAATGCGCAACACAATTAAATTTATGTGTAGTGCCCTAAATAATGTGCCAAAATCCCCTGCAACCTGTTTCCTGTTGATTTTACTCTCGTTTGTGTTGTTTGGTGGATTCACCAACTGTTCCACAGTAATGAGTAAAAATACCCACATATTTTGGTAATTTCCACACCTTATTCATTTTAGATCCTGAGGGTCCTCAAAAGCTTGTCCATACGCAGCAAGACAGGCTTGACACCTTCTCATGCTGGTCACACTTTACTGCGGGATGGCATCCCTTTCCTCAACCGGGAATTCTTGAAGGTCATTTATCAAAGTTGTGTTGGTCACACAAAAAGCCCAAGCTGATCACACACATGTACTATTAACTAGAGGTCTGGACTCATGGCAGGCCATTCCATCCTCTCCACACCAAATATTGGAGGTAAAACACTTGTTGTACATTTGTAGCACATGTGTGACAGCGCTTGAATCTCAAAACATGGGTGAAAAACAAGCATTAGAATATCGGCTTATTGCATAAAAGCATGATCTTAGAAGTTGCACCTCATTGTAAAGTCGAACCATTAGGCTTTTCAATTATGTGTACAGCCCCAATCGGTATTACTACTGGGGAGAAATATGCAACCAACCTGAAATGTTCCTACTTTTTGTACTAAGTTTATTAAATTATTTAATATTCTTTAGATAAAGTGGCAGTGGTTCAGAGTGGGGGGCCTGTTTCTTCTCTAATCAGAGCAAAAGACCCTGTAAGACAATACGGCTGAATAAAAAATGTGCGGTTCAGTTTGGACTTCCACACATTGCGCAGCAGTGTAAAACCCTTGGCACCTTCTCTCATGAGGAACAGATACTTAAATGCAATTCCCCAGTATTTTATCATTATTTCCTTTCCCTTCATGAAAAAAACCTCGGCTCCCGATGTCCCAACCTGTTCTTACGCACAATTGATGCAAAACTGATGCAAACCTTTTCATTTTCATTTTAATGATGGGATGTGCATTGCAGCTGCCACAAAACCACAATATAAAGCAAAATGCAGAAGCAATTCCTTTGCTATGCATAAAGGTAAAAATTAGAGAAAGAGGTGCATGCAGCCTTTTAATTAACATTTTCAGTTATTTATTTTGCCTTTCATGGAAGAATAACTTAATAATGCCTTCTGACTTTCTCAGGTTAATTGTTTGGCTTGTTCTAAAGGTTATTTCTCAACTTCTGAACATTCACTTCTGTAAAATGTCCCTCTGGCCCCGAGCGCTAACTGAGGCCATGGCTGTGCCTCCCCCTCCTTTGACACAGGGGCCAGGCTTGTCACACCACACCAAATTTCTCTGCCTTATCTTGTATAATATTTTTACTGCAAGCTGCCACAAGGTTTGATATTTCTATCTGTGTGAGGAAAGTTGGAGCAACAATGTAATGCATGCATAAAAATGCTTTCTGATACGAGTCCCAGCTAAACCCTTGGTATTTTCCGGCTGCTGCAGACTTGTTTTCAGACAGTAGCATGTTCATCAAAGGCATGTTTAACAGATGTGCCTAAGCCAAAAAAAACATTCCCTGACACCCCCAAGAGCTTTTCCCCTGTCCTTTTTTTGTTCTGTTTTTCTTTTATATACTGTATATCTAAAAGCATGAATAGTAATATATAATCAGCATGCAGCAGCTTGGTGTAATTAATCATCCTCTCAGCTTGGGAGGAGAGAGGAGCACAGGAGGCAGGCAGGCATGCTGACATACTTTGGCCAGGTAAAGGGAACCCACTGATAGAGCTATTGTGCTCCTGCTGGCTGTGAAGACTGCAAACCTCTGCTGAGATGGTGTTAAGTCCCTTGGCCTGATGCAATGCCTGACTAAACATGGCACGCCATCTACCACATGGCAAAGTGTTATTTTCATGCTTACAGCAGGTGTGACAATCACTGGAAATGGAAAATAAAATTGAAATGGGGAATATGATTCTCTGGCAACTGTTTGAAAGGCTGATAAAAGAAAAAGTTAATAATTCCTGAAATGAGTGTTCTCGAACAAATATCCTGCATGACACAAATACTCGCAGGTCAGACGGATGCAAACCATCAAATTTGAACCAATTTGATGTTCTGTTCATTTCTAAAGCAAGAAAATGTAAAAGCCATTTGTACTAAGTACTTCAAGGTGGCAAAAATCAATTAAGAATCTGTCATACAACTATAAGCCCCCATCTTGGAGTCACAAGGACAAAAAGGTATCAAACAATTTTATAAATAACCAATATAGGTAGAAGAGGTGCAATTTATCTTAATATGAATGTTTTTGTCTGTCTAATGGGTCTGTATTGGCTGGTAAAGATATATATTATAGATAACAAGACTCACTGGATCATCTAAAGGTTTCTTTGTTTCAGTTTTTAATATTCATTTTTCATGCTTTAATATTTCAGTATCATTTTCTGTTTTATTTTTAAACTATGGTGCATTCTGCTGGGCTTTGCTTTCTGTCCTTCTTGATTGCCACACACCTGCATTATCTACGTCAACAAACTGTTTATATACTACCTGGTCATTGTTAGTCATTGTGTGTACTTATCCTTTCTCATGCTGGTCTCGTTCTGGATTTCTGGACCACCTGCATTCTGCATTACAAGTTTATTTATTTCTTCATCTGCATCCCTCCATCTGTGAACCTGCAGTTGGGTCCTCTCCACTGCTGCACCAATTTGTGATGCATGTGCACATACATGAATTTACAACAGTACGAAACCTGCACTCCATGTAATTATCATTTAACTTTTTTTAACCAAATATTCCTTGTGAGTATTCACAACATTACAAAAATACAGAAACAACTCAAAACCATGGCAAGCTTTGTTTTTTCTCCTCAACAGACCACACACAAGAAAGAAGTAATTGCCACTGCAGACAATCAATAAGCCACTTCTGAAAACAGAGCAACCGGGGGAGCAACTCACCACTATTATTTCTTCCATAAACCATCACAGTCCCGTTCCTCAGGCCTGCAAACAGGAAGCGAGGGGAGTGCTTCAGGCACAGCACAGGGCAGCCCTCTGGGTTATGGAGGGTCAGCAGGCATTGTGCCGCAGAGTCCACGCTGCCATAGACCAGAATGCTGGAAGAACAACAGCAGGACAAGCCAACGTGATAAATGAGTGTCATTTAAAATGATAGAGTGCCTGGTTTTCATGCAGCTTGATTTAACAGTGCACCAAGCATCGCATATGTGGAACCACTCTGTCTTTTGGGTGTTAAAAATGCCTTCTGAACTTTGGTGCATCTTATTGTCTTCTTCAGAATGACAAATGCACATTGCTCTATGCTTTATTTTGAGAGGAAAATATTTAGCAGAAGCTATCTCAGCTCAAAGGATTCAGTATTGCAAAATGCTGAATTGTTGTTTTTTTTGTTTTGTTATGTTTTGTTTTTTTTCCTTGTCATTTCATGATAGGTCCTTTGTCTTTTCCTGAACAGATCGCCTATTTTTACAGGAAAAATATGAGTCAGCATAAAAAACTGCATTTGAATCAGATGAGTATATAAAACCTGTCATCACTGTTAATTACAGTTACACATAACAGAATCATATTGTTATTCAGTTTATTATATTCTGATTTTATCTACTGTAAGAGTGTTCCCTGTATGAAAATGAGAACAGATGAAATTTATCCTCTAAACCATCTGATGCTGCTGTGTAGGAATCACAAGATTTATTGGATTTAAAAATGAATCATTGATCTTTACACAAGTAGCCACTCCAGTTCTTCGATGGGGTATCAACTCTCACTTTTTGTTTTGATGAAATATTGACAATAAAATCTAAACAGCTGAAAATCTTGAGAAAAGTGTCACAAAGAAGAAAGCAGGTTTTATTTTACAACTGAGGATGTACAGCATACTGAGGGGTTTTTGTTCTTTAAATACGTCTCTCACCGGCCATCATCTAATCCCACACAAATGTTGGTACTGATCCCCGCGACAGCCTTGTGAACTCCCGCCTCACCCTCCTCAGTCGGAGAAGGTAGTTGCACATACTCCAGACATCGGACGGCAGAGCCTACCAGCAGACTTTTCACAGCCCTTGGCGTGGGCCTGTTGAGGGAAAAAATCTCTATGTGGCCTTGAAAACCTTCTCCTCCACCAGCCACCTACAAAGAAGAAAAAAACCTGATTGAAAAAAGAAATCCCATGTCAAGGGGTACCAGTGGGTTGAATTCGAATGACACGGGAAATAAACTATTATGGAGAGCAGAGACATGCCAGTCTTCTTCAGTTCATCCTTGAATTGAGTGCACTCTGTCTTAATCAAATGTGAAGGACATAGACTAATGTGTACCTGGTCAAACTTTTTCTATGTGGAAGCAACGCAGGTGTATGAGAAATGTTTAGTAATCCTTTCAGAGCTTGTCATTTGTTATCAGCACACACTTTCTTTTAATATCACTTTAGAACACTTTATGTAATGGATTCACAATGTCATCTCTAGAACATCAAACAATTATTAAAACTTGTGCAATCTTTTCATCACTGGAGAACAGAGAGGCTCTTGTATGTTTCTGCAAGGCTTTGAGTTGACTTAGAGTGATTTTCTTTTTTTTCTGTTGCCTTCGAGATCAAGTGTCTGATTGATCTAGTTCTGGAGCCAGTTAATGAGAAAAGTGAAATGAAACAGTTTTTAATTGATTAAATTGACATCCGATATAACATATCCAAGGTCACATTGAACAGTCCATTGAACATGAAGAAGCATAGACAAACCAAAAAACAGGGATATTGACAGCTGGGTTGGGGTTCAGCGGTTGAGTTTGGAGTGGCCTTCTCCTAATCAGTGCCTGGAGATGTCTGCCTTCCTAAAAGTATAACATACCACGAGAAAATCTTCACAGAAAAAGGTTCACCAACCATAGACCATAGGCCACTCACACCCCACATGCTGAGTATCTGCATGAATGGAGACTTGACTTCCCATGGATCAGTTATATTGGCCCATGTGTAAGTCTGCCAATGCCAATACTGAGACAACTAAGAAAGCAGAGGGCCTCCAACCTACCTCTGATGAAATTACAATTAAGGTGCCATTGCTTTCATTGCCAAACAATTAACACGTCGCTGTGGGTTTTCAACATGATTCCATTCATTACAGCTGCAGGAGGCCTGTGTGAAGGTTCGGAAAAAATACAATGTCTTTCCTGGGGTAAGAAGTGTAGCTGCTCGCTGTAAGACAGCAAAGATTTATTCTCCGTATGAATCACATTGTGTGAATGTGACATGGGCCAAATATAGTCTTTCTCCTCCATGCTCACCCTTATTTGCATGCAATCATTTGTTTGATCTGTATCAGCACACAGAATCTGGACAGGAGCGATCCTCTGGGCTCTTGAGAATGAGCCAGAACAAATAATGGTCTGTTGCACAAGGAGGACGATAGGGAGGACTTATCTTACAGCAAGGATCCCCCCCCCTTAAAAAAAAGAAAAGCTTCAATTGAATGAGGTATGAGAGCCAGAGGCAGGCCCCACTCACCCAGGCTGCTGCACAATTCAAACGTTCACTTCACATGTCCATTTGTTCTTCTAAACCCTTCTGCATGCCACGATGGTCACTATCTATGCCAACAAGCAATCCTAGGTCTACACATCCATTTCAAATAGTGTGTCTTGACTTGTGTCTTGAAGAAATAGATAACTGGACTTGTGCCCTGAACAGATTCTTTGCCTGAGAGAAGCACAAACTTCTCAAACAGTGAAGGTTCTGCCAACACTGATTATGCAATGAGGAAGTGTGGCAAAATGATCATATTAACACACTCTATTTAGATACGTTCACTGCATTCAAAGTCCAAAAACTTTGATTCACCAGATTACATGTTACATGTTAAGCGGCCCGTCACTAACACTTTTAAAGGAGTGTATGGACAAAAAGAAGCCTGAAGACAGAGTTTGAGAAGTTTATCAAAAAATGAGACTTTGGAAGTGAAGGAAAGTGGGACAGGGAAGGTGAAGACAACCCAAGAAAACACTGTGGTATCAGGCTGATTAGACACAATGTCATTACTCTGATCAAAGCATGCAGAAATCCCTACAGCCCATCTCACTTTAACATGATTAGTGTCATCCCTTATTTGACAAGCCTGCCAGGGAGGTAGAACCAACTGGGGGCGGGAACACTCAGTCACTAATCATTCGTACTGGATCCACAGTCCTTAACTATAATGTTTTTTAAGGGTATCACTTTGTTATGCATGTATAGGGAAGGTATGCAACAATCCCTGTGCTGGATGAAGGTAAGATTTCTCTGGTACTCAAAAAGCTGGTTATCTTGTTTGCACAGACAGATTCTGGTCCTTTTTTAAGCCCCCTACATTGCAAGTCATCGATTCTGACAGTTGGTCAGAATCTTCAGAAGGCATGTGGGGTTAAAAATTAGCCAGCGATTTTTCCTAAGGTTAACGGTGTGGTGTGGGCGGGGCCTCAAAGTTCGATGTCTCGCCATGAAACACGAAATCGCTATAAGTTCCACATAAAACCA
>JAVQJG010078716.1:0-19939 GCA_036024015.1 Craterocephalus amniculus | reverse complement strand
TGTGTCAATGATTTCATTTTTCACCATATGACCAAGAAGAATTATCATGTGCTGCTCTCTTGGGTGGATTTTAAGTGTGTTGTTTAAGTTTTAAACTGTGTTTTTTCGTTAGGGCGCACCAGCATTTGGACATTGAAACCAGTTCAGAAGAAACTTTAATCCTGTTCACTGATGTTCAACAATAAATCGCTTCTGACTAGTCACACGGATGCTTGGTCAGGGCACTATGGATTCACATTTTAATACATAGGGTGTCTATTTGGATTGTGACACAAATATTCATTTTATTCTGAAATTAATGCCATAAGATTGTGGTTAACTTGGATCAGTGCAACTAGATTGATGATTATTTAACTGATGCAGATTGATACTTTTAGCAGGGGTTCCTATGGTTTTCTGTGTGCCACCAAGTGCACCTTAGAAGCTTGTTTATATGTGAAAGTTGGCATCATTGCTGTGTGGTGGCATTAAGAAAAGAACATTTTCTACTACACTATCATCTTTGCAATCCATAAATCATATATTCATGATTAATTGAACTCACTGAGCATTTGCAGGGGGAACGATTCATTTTAGAGCACCCTGTTTAACCTCACAATTAATCACCATCTTTGTTTACTAGCTCTTTGTCTGGAAGTAAAGCTGATGAGAGAAACGAGAAAGTACATTTGGGTGTGGTAAAACTAAGAAATTATTTGAAATACAATACAAAGCCTAAGGGAGCCAGGGGAGACTGCAGAGTTAGGTGCTGCCAGTAAAATGCAAATAACCTCCTCTGCACTCTATATATTCTACTTGTTTATACCTGCAGACTTCAATCAGACTTGCAGTGTTATGCAAAGATGTGATGTCAGCAACAGGACACAAAGAGTGGGTGCCATAGTGTGTGACTAGTGAGATTTCATTATTTTTTGGTGGAGCTTTACATTGTATAGTGTGTTGCAAAGTGGTTTCTCAACTGGTCCCCTCTGGAGGATGCAGTCATCCATCCCTTTGCGCTCTCATGTCCACATGTTTGCACTGGACCTAAAATACAGATGTATCCATTACGTCAGTGAACATTCACGCGTCAGTCCATTCAAGTTTCTCTGTCCCAGTACTGGTGACCTGCCACAAGCAGAAAGACAGATGTCAAATACTCATACGTGCCTGCTAGATGGTACCACTTTTCTTTATAGTTTGCCTTGGCTGCACTGAACCTATGTAAGTGATTTTAGAACTTTTATTAGAAAGTCACGAACAGTTTAAGTCTGCAGAGATTAAATGTCATGATGCTAAACAAATTTGAGGTAATTGTAGTTATTAAGGTTATTTAAAAGAAATGACTCACTGAGGTTACAGGACATCTCTTTACATTTAATCATCATGATCATAAAGACACTGATGTCCTTTTGTTCCTTATTTCAAATCCTTGAAGTCATAAAAAGGTCCCATAAAGAGAACAGGCAATATCCCCTCATGTTTGAATGCTTCCTTATTTTAAAATGGTCTGGTTCAGGAAGTCCGGATGTGGAAAAGGGTTCGAAAAAGGTTTAAAAGGTTTAAGGTTAGGAATAGGATTCATTGCAGAACCTTGCCTGGTATTACTACTGTATATGTGCATCTGCCACTTACAGCTTTCACGCTTTCAGTTTGTGTGTGCAAAGTTCATATATAAATTAAGGCGGACTCTATGAATACTGGTGATGATGTTAGTTTCTTTAAATAGTCCAACACTGTGTTGGCTGTATCTTATTTTACATATAGTCAAGTTACATCACTGCTAATGCAACCGTCAGTATCCACCCACCTTAATAACGATAAATGCAACTAGCGGCCCATTCCATTGTGTACATGGTAGCCTCTCTTACTTTACCTGGCAGGTCCATATCTGCATAAATTGTCTTGGGCAAAATAAACTTCGCTCAGAACCAGAGGGGAAAAAAGAGGCCAAAGCAAAGTGTAGCTGTTGGCTGCAGCTCCTGGCAACGGGTGGGATGGAGAGGTGGGAGGGAGAGTGCAGAATGTCTTATTTTTGCTGGCAGTTAAGAGGCGTGCTACCTTGGAGGCGGTTTTCAGCAGAGCCTTAAGCATTTCAGTTCCTGGCAGTCAAGTCAGCGGGGGGTGGGAGTGTGTGTGGAAGTAAAGGGAGGAGAGAAAGCTTGGTCTGGAATGATGGGTGGGTGGGTGGGTATGATGAGGGGCCTATGCTACTGGGGAGTCATCCAAAGTCCGGCATGCTTAATGGGTTCTCCTCAGCTGATTGATCCCAGTTTGGAGAATTGTCTGCTGCTTTAGGGTTTGGCTTTTGGATGGTGGCTGTCCTCTCCTCCAAGTCATCAAATGATACTAGCAACATATCAACCTGAATGAGAGTATACACATACAAGTCATTTTTTTTTGGATCCATTAAAAAATGCTATTTATAAGATCAACTTTGAAACCACACTGTTCGAACATGAATAAATAAATCGAATAATCTTGGTGAAAAATTGTTGTCTGTTGTTTCCACTTTTAGTTTTGCAACTTCTCGGACCCCTCAAATGTTCTTGGGTGTTATATTTCTGAATGTTAATGGATATGCCTTACCTTATTCTCAGAAAACCTCCTGAACTAATTATCATGAGCAATTGTAAAACCTCCAACACATTAAAGGATTCCCATCTCAAGGAAAAGGGATTTCTAGAGATTGGGCAAGAGTTTCCACAAATACATAATTGTAGTTGAAAGCTGAACTGCAGCTCCTTGTGAGGGACCCCATAACCAAACAACTCTGCAGTTCACACAGAGGTAGCTCGCTGCTGATATATTAACTCCTTCTGCACCTAACCTGATTTATATAATCAGCCGGTGTGTTTTAAATTGTCCAGGTTTACTATTTTGTCGTACTGTAAACATGAAAACTGTGCTTACTTCAAGAGCGTTCTTTTATATCACCTCTTAAAGAGGCTTGCATCGGGTTGATTATTGGAATCATCATCTGAGAAAGCTCATCCAACTACTTCCAAGTATGGCATGCGAGGCGTAGAGCTGCGTGCACAGCTAGCACCCGAATGTCTCCCCTGCACTCTGTCTGAGGATCTGGCAGGGCACCGCTGTCTTACATAATGTTATGAGATAACCCACCAAAGATTTAATGCTGTGTTTGTTGTCATAAGTCACATTGCATGGCTTTACACCCCACTAAACCTCACAGTTTTATCTGAATGTTCATTCAAGTGTGATCAAGAGACGATGCAGAAAATCCTCCTGATCTACATGTCTAAAATACCACCATCCCATGATACAGACGTCTAAGATTTTTTTTTCTTCTCTGGAATCTTAAGTGGATGTTATACATAAACAGTCTGATCACCATCAGCTTCTGTGTTCTCTCAGTCTCTCCCTTCATGGGACTGAATGTGGCTCCTCGCATTTGGAGGAGGAGACGAGCGGCTCGCCAAGTCTTCTAATGCTGGCAGACAGTGTAAACAGTGTCTCCGGAACCTTGCGTTAGCCCCAGCATTTCCATAAGCGCTCTTCATCCCTAGTCTGTTAGTCTTTATAATCCGGACCTCTAGTGAAGCTCAAGCTGTCTTCCGGGACCTTCCCCTCCAAAGCGGCCACTTGTACCCACTTTTATGTACTGTGCGGAGCCGTGTCCAAGGTTCTGCATTATCCTGCAAATGAAAACTTGAGACAAAGCATTAGCATATACACTCATGACATCCTGTGCACATCAGTTTTTCTAAGAACTGCTTGTTCAACTGAGAATCGGCGACGCCAGTCTATGTCCTTCAGAAATCGGCTGTGTATGGACGATTAAGTTTTTGGAATCTCCTTGTTCCTAAGTGTATATTTTGCAGGACCAGATGTTTATATGATATTATCCCTCCAACACTTGGAGAATTGGAACAAGAGTGAGCAGATTCATGGAAAAAGGTTTGCAGACCAGTCTACAGTGTGTCATAGCAGAAAATGTTTCTATTTCAGAGCAACAGCTCCAAATTTCAAACTCACTTGCTGGATTAACACTTTTTTTCCTTTGAATTGCACCATTCCTGAATCAGACCATTTATCAACAAGTGCAAAATTTCTCAAGTCAACAGAAATGTTTTATTCTCATTTTTGTTTGCGCTTACCATCTGCTTACCTTTTGGCAAGAAAACCACAGTTTGGTGTAAAAAAACTGCATGTTTTGTAAGGAGCAACTGCAGTGATATATTCTCATATAAACACCAGTGATTTTTGAACATCAAGAAACAAAGATTGATCTTCTTGCACTGTACAACCACTAATAAGCCTACTTAGGTTTACATTATGAGTAAAATTTAAAAAAAGGTTGTGATTGAACATATATTTGTGCTAAATGGAACTAAAAATACTTTATTCTTGCAGTATGACTGGATTTGTGTCTAATTGCTGATTCTTCTCAGTCTGACAGCATCACACAATGCTGGGAAGAGATTGTGTTGTGCATGCTGATGATAATATATGTTTAGCTTTTGGGCCTGCTTTTGCTCAGTTTTCCAGATAATTGCTTAACATCACTTTGTAGTTTAACATTTACAGGGAATTAAACAGATTTCAATTTTCAGTGACTATTTGCTCTTTGTCCTTCTGTTGCTTTTTTACAGCCTTTATTTTACAGAGTTGTGTGGATCAGTGTGTAGCTGCTGCATATTTTGATTTGAGTTGCAGCAAAGAGATGAGATGACCTCTCTTGATTCACCACATTTGAACTGCTTGAGTAATGCATAAAGCATGAGTACACCGTGTCCTAGCATCTCTACAGTATATAAACTAGTGCATCCATGTGAACTCTGGGTTTTCACTCCTTAGTGCTTGCCACCGCCTTATTGAGGCTGACATTCACAAGAGTCTTAAATCAAACACTAATGCTTGTTTGAAAATGTCAAAAAGTGGAATCACAATAAACTATGTATTTTTAATATATTCTACTTTTTCCCTGTTCCATACTGAATCATTTTTAGAATTGTCTCAACATTGATATAAAACTGATACTGAAACAGCGTCTAACACTCACACAAACCTAGTAGGAAGGATTCCAAGTCTTATTAGAACAACATATTTTCAGTGGTCTGCTCCAGCAAACATCTCTTTCAGTGATTGAGGAAACTCTGTCAGGCAATCAGAGCCCTGTACAAAAAGAGAACATGAAAACAACTGAAAATGAAACCCTGTAAATGTAAATAGCATACTGCTAAATTGTTTTGGTCTGGCATAAAGCGTTGCCAAGAAGAGGGTTTGAAGTGGGATGGCGTGAAAGTAAGGGGTGGAGGGAGACGGGCCCTGCAGCCAAATGAAGCTTTTTTTTAACATGAGAGTATGAAAGATTTTTTTATTAAATGGTTTCAATATTATTTGGAACTGCAGTTCAACAGCTAAAATTTCTGATACAGGCAACCTTCATATCATCACAGATGAAGGCTCATTACTCTTTCCTCGTCTATGAAGCTCACAATGAATTATGACAATTACGCAAGACAATTCAGCCTGACTCGTGTTAGTTCTTTGTTGCTCTTTGATTCTTAGCAATGATTGTAAAATATTACACATTCATAGTGGATTCAGAAGATTATCCAGACTGCATGAAGCCAAGGCCACTGTTTTACATCACATGCTCAGAATCTGGCACAGAATCAGACTGCTCTGTTTGATATTAACTATTTACTGTCTACTATACCTGATCTAGCCAAAAACAACCTAAATCATATCCAAAAGCTTTGGGGTGAATTGACAATATTTTTTTCATTGGCCAAACTTCAGCTGCAAGGTTTTTTGCTTTGTCTTTCAGGAGTCCAGAAAAAGTTGCAGTACTTTTTTTAACATGCTAAGTTGGAGCAAAGGTTGGACAATTTGATAATTTGCTTGTTGATGCAATCTTCAGAACTACAGGCATATCTAGCTCGTGTCTGTCAGGTCAACACATTAACAAATCTGCTGAAAATAAATAACTGGTGTGAAAAAACAACTTGTTTTAGCAAAGACACTTTTCTTTTGAAGTCTGTTGGAACATATTCAGTCTTTATTTATGATTCGCTACTCTAGTAATGATGATGCATGTTAAAACAGAGAACACTGTGAGAATTCAGCTTGCATTGTCATGCCCTCTCTCTTTCTATTTGTTCTCTATTGGGATAATCTATGGTATAAGTTGGTCCAGTTGTCACAGTAAAATGTTGCTCTTTTACAGAGCTGTGAAAAAGCCTTGAATCATCCTTCGTTTCTTCATATTTTGCTTCCAAGCAGTCAGACTTTCTGGTAAGTGCTATTGAGTAATAGGCTTGTTCTCCTAGATTTATGAGCGCCTTTTTAAAAGGTTTCTTGGAACATTGGCTTTTTTCCCCACAAATTTTCAGTCCAGTCCTTGACCCTACCTGTTCATAAATGGATGTTTTTATATTTTCTTTGTTTGTAGAGCCTCATAAAAGTGACCATTAAGCAAAGGTACCTAAATCAAAAGGTGAACCTGTGTTCCGACACGCCGGACACTACGCAAAGAATCAGTTTTAAAAATTTATCTTGAGGACCTGCAGCCAGTTGCAAAGACTCAGTTTGTTCCATTTCTTTTTTAACACTGAACATAGGTATCATAAGTGATTACCAAACTGCTATTAGTTGAAAACCTGGCACATCTAGCCAGCTTAAAATATTTTGTAGTTGAAAATGTAAGGAAACTGGATAAGCAGAGGACGAAAGACGAAGTGGAAGGTTCTAAAAACGATCTGCAGCAGATTGATGATATCTGCAAATAATGCCCTGAAGAAAAAGGAGAAAAGAAATCATCCAGCTAATGTTTCCTGTAGGCTCACCAGAAATGGTTTCCAAGGAAAGGGGGGCTTTTGAGAAGCTAATCTTAAGGAAAGGAAGCGGGGAGAACAGGCTGAAGGATGCCAAATTACACAAGAATTGGAGTGAAATTCAGTGGGATGGGCCTTATAGAGTGATGGATTTCCACAAAGCCAAAACCTCTACATTATTAACGCATTGTGGCACCATTTTGATCGAGTATAGGTTGTCAGGCTTATTAGAATGATAAAGACTCTGTTTTGTCTTTGTATATTATATGTCTAATTATGTTTGCATGCATTGCAATAAATCACTGCATATGTCTTCTATTCTCTAGGCTTTATGTAAAGAAATAAGGAGTCGCTCAAGAAGTTTGCTCTTTACTGAATATTTGTGAGAAACAAAGATATGTCATCTCAGAGTTACTCCCACATCCTCGCATTGATTTGTCAGCAACATGCAGGATTTTTAAAAAGATGTATGATGACCCAAACCAGTTTTTACGTCTTCTAATAACAATCTGATCAAATAAAGAGGAGCCTTCTAGTATCAGCAAGTATTTCATATAACAGCATATCCTACCCTTTTTGTTT
This sequence comes from Craterocephalus amniculus, assembly GCA_036024015.1. Taxonomy (NCBI): domain Eukaryota; kingdom Metazoa; phylum Chordata; class Actinopteri; order Atheriniformes; family Atherinidae; genus Craterocephalus; species Craterocephalus amniculus. The sequence goes on along the minus strand of JAVQJG010078716.1, from coordinate 12,575 downwards.
TTTCTGCCACACTTTTGCTTGAGTCTGAGAAAATGCTCTATGAAAAGAGCTTTAATTCTTTTTTTCCAACATTGTGTCCTCTTAGTCTTATCTGCTGTGAATGAAAATATTACTTTGTCACACTCTTTTCTGTTTAAACAAGTTTCAAGCATTTTTCCTCAGGTTCCTTTTCCTCTTCTACATGGGATATCGCTGCACAGAGCATTTCCGAAGTTCTCATGTTACTTGAGAAAATATGCAGAGTAATAATCTGATTTATGTCCGCCCCTTTTAAAACAAATCCGATATCCGATTCTCAGACACGTCAATTTGCCTCCCGAACAAAGTTCCAGTCTGGGTTGCTCAGTGGTGCCAGTGGTTTGTTATCTACGGAGCATATTCCACTATATCTCTGACACTGCAAATGATTGATGGCCTCTTGAAGGTGATGGAACTGCAGGAAAGTGCCTGATACTTCTGTCTGAAGGTCCACCAGGCTGGATCCATCTGTAGATAAATAACATCATGCCCTATTTGTGGAAGATATTTGCTTTTGAGGCAAATACAAGGGAGAATTTAATTTGGTTTCAGTGAAATCTTGATAAATATGGTCGTACTTGATAGAAAATAAAAAATTACAGTTTGGGAGCTGAAGAATGTGAATGGGGAAGATGTGATCTAGGTGTTGTAAATGTTTGCCTTATGCACCATACCTCCTCATTTCAGGCTGCAGAAGAGGCCACACATCCTACACACCCTCTTTTTTAACTACAGCTTCACATCACTGTGCCCCCTTCGCTGGAAGCCAGGGAAACTGTTTAACATGAATCCTAATTGACAGGGTTGCTCCGTTTCCATCCAAAAAACCCAAAAATAAACAAAAGCAAAAAACTGACTGCTCAGTCAATGAGAGGGATTCTTTCAGACCAGGATGTGAACTCCCATCCATTAATAAAAACCAGCCACGTGCTCATACTGCCCATCGCACATCACTTCCTCTGGCATTTCTTTGAAATAATTGTATGTTATATGGAAAGAAATGTTGCAGATGCAACCGCACAATGCTATCCTTATTTCATGTTAAGGATCCTCTCATTGCCACTGTTCGGAAACACAACTCTAGCGAAGAAAAAACAGCAAGCACGAGCAGTCCCACCCTGCAATGATGAGTTGAGTAATTGTTTACTGAAACGAGTCATTTCACATGTCCTTGTGATGGTTGTGTGAGGTTGCATGGCAAGTGAAAGGTCACTTACTGTCGGACGATGTCAGTGATGTGTTTGAAAAATGCGAAAGCAGGGATACTTGACTTTAGGGTGGCACAACTTGATTATAATTTCAACTGGAACGCAATTATACGTCCTGCAGAGTCTTTATGACTATGACATAATTCCACATGGGGTTTCAGAATAAAGGAAACACTTTTTGAGTATGCAACTGGAACATCAAATAAAAACTCTGGGACATATTACCCAGAATCGAAGACCTGCTTTCAAAGAATGTGGACTTGTTTAAAAAGAGCAGGAATATTCAAGTGGCTGGCAGTCAGAGTGCTTTAGTAAACCTTTTCTGTGCAAATCATTTGCAAATACCTCCACGAATAGAGCGTTGATGCTGTTTTGTGCAAAAATATCACAGCCTTGCTGAGACAAAATGACATAGCATAAATCACTTTTTGTGAAACATGTTCATAGGGATACTTAAATTGATAATAGTTTGTGCACAGATCTTTTGAGTCAGTATGAATAGTTTAGTGTTCAGGAAAACATTTTAGAGGTGAGAGGCCTCTTGTAAGACCTTTTGTAGCCAAAACCAACACACTATGTCCACTGTGTGTGTAAGCAAGTAATAGCACTCGACAAAAGGTGAGATTTTATGGAGAGCTGCATTTGTCTGCTTCTAAGAAATCTTACCTCGCTGTATGTCACCCCCAAAACAGTGACAGCAAGCAGAGGAGCGGAGATTTTGGACAGGAGGGCGTACCAGAGGAGGTTTTGTAGGAGGTCACTATTTGGCTGCATGTAAGCCTACGTGCAGAATGTGAATAACCTCAGAGCTGAAAAACTGTCTGCCGCTACTTTCTCTGTTTTCCTTTCCGAAGCAGAGCGCGGCAGGCCAATGGCTGCGGGGTATCTGCATCGCAGGGTGGGTGACTTAGGGTGAAAGGGAGTCTTTCAGCTGGACACATTTCATGAATGTTTTGGGAAGCATTGATAGAAACGGGGGAGGTTACACAGCCCATTCTATTCTCTTGGGCCTTTGCAGTGTCAGAGCCTGTAAAAGTACAGAATGTCCTCGGCCTGCCCCCAAGCAAAAACTAGTTTAGCCGCAGTGCTGCTCCCGCTAGTATTCAGGTAAATTCAAGATTCACTTATTCAGGCGGCAAGGAGGACAAATGTATAAAAAATAAATGTGGAACATTATGTCTCTTAGATTTACACAAAATACGGAAAGTAGGTTAAACAGGAGACTTTTAAGAGGTGTGACCTTCTTTTGAAATCTCACATCACTGAAGATGCAGGTGGGGGTAATAATCAATTCCCACATCTTGCAAAATACTAAAGACAAGTAGTTTACACTTTTGTTTAAACCATTCAGATCAGAATGAGTCTTTCAGCAGGACTAATACCAGGGGAATCCACTGTACAATATGTGTGTAACAGAGTGAAACAGGAAACCTGCAAGTATCCTCTGGTAGAATCCCAAGTTTAAAATCTTGAACCTGTGAACAAGTAAAATACAGCCAATGAAAGTCTTTTATCCTAAATGATGCAAAAATATCTGTAAAATCTATTAAAATTGTGCAGTAAAAGGTCAGCTATGACTATTAATTTTTTTACATTGTTTACAGTGTTTAGTCCAGAGTTTCTCATTTAGGGTCACTTAAAAGTACAAGATGATATTAGCGGGGGAAAAAAGAAAAAGTGTCCTCATTTTTTGGACTTTCCTGAAAATAGGCCGTAAAATTTGACCTGCTTCCTGAAACCAAAATAGTCAGACAAAAACAACACCCAAAGCACAGAACAACCCATGTTAAATATTCACAGCCTGCATGTTAGGTTTCTCCAACAAGAGCATGCAAAGATTGTTACCCACATTAATGTTTCACAGCAACACAGAGACAAGACATCAGCATCTATTATTATCTCTGTGACTTCTCCAGGTCTTGTAATTCTCAACCCTGCTGCTGATACACCCCACAGACTCTGATATTCATCAGTACAAAATGTTTATTGTACATTCAAGGCCCAAGTCACACAGTAGAGCATCAACTCACATTGGATTACATTCATTACAAAATAAGATCTAGCAATTCTAAACCTGCTGCTTATTATTAAGCCAGTGAGATCTGACTAAATAATGTTGTACGGTAGTGAATTTAATTGTATCGGAGCCAGGAAGAGTATAGAATAACCAAGATATAAATGAGTGACTTTTACAAGGTTACATGAGTTGTACATTAATTTCTATGTGACGGAAGAGTACATGAAAGCACATAACTTCTATTAAGATGAAGCTCTGACACACAAAGATATATGTGTACGTCCCCCCCCCCACCCCCCCCCCCCACCCCCAATTCTCACCAATTTATTTAGCAGTCTAGTGGGATTTCCACTTTTTTATAAGGCATTTCTTTTTCTTTAATGCTGTTTCCTCATTCACTCAGCGTTAAAGAGTGAAATAAATACCACAGCATAATTTACAGGGAGCTTTTCATTAAAAAAAAAATGTTTTTACAAATTAGCTGATTTGAACTTGAGTTATCTTAAAGCTTATTTTAGCTTTTTTTTCCTAGAAAGTTCCAATTGCTTTAAGATGTAAAGTCTTATGTTAGGACACATACCTGTTTAATTGGAAAACACATAATCAAACAGCTTTTTACTGGGTTTTAAGTTGTTCTCTTCTGAGTTTAGCAGTGATCTTGTAGTCTAAAGGCTTCAGTGTTAAACCATATGAGTAGTCTAGAGAGAAGTCCTTATCTGGGCATTTTTCAAAGCTACATTGATGGAGTAAAATAGCAAAGAACAAAAATATCTCAACTTTGGCAACCTGGTCACCAATGCATCTTCTCTTCCCCGCAGAGAAGATCATGACATTGTTGGCGAGATCTTTGTCCAGGCAGCCGTTTTCATCCAAGAAGCGGGAAGGGTTAAATATATGAGGTTCTTTCCAACTTGAGAGGTCGTGATTGACAGACCACTGATTGATGAAAATCACTGTGTCTTTGGGGATGCTGAGACCGCTAACTGTGACGTCAGAGGTGGTGGAGTGGGGGATGGTGACCGGCACAAAGCTGGTGAAGCGCATGGTCTCATAGATGAAGGCGTCCAGGTAAGGCATATGTGCTCTGTCTTCTACAGATGGCAGCCTGTCCCGCCCCACCACTTTGTCAATGAGCTCTTGGAGTTTGGTTTGAATGTCAGGGTGTTTAGCCAACAGCAGGACAATCCAGTGGAGAGCAGTGGAGACGGTATCCATACCTGCACCGATCAAATCGGCCACCGTCGCCTCTGTGTGATCTTCGGTGAGCTCGGTTTCACTTTCAGCCTCTTTAATGACACCAATAATGGCATCGCTGATATCCCTCGTCACTTCCGGATCAAAAGTCTCTCTGTGCTCATCCACCTTGCTTTTCACAAACAAATGGAACTCTTCATTCAAGTATTTGAAATTCTTGAAGAGACTTCGCACAGGGTTGGGAAAAGACTGAAGCCAAGGCATCACGTCAACCAAGCTGCCAGCCCCTACCGTCTGTCCAAACTGATCCATCTGGTGCAACAGGGCTCTAAACTCAAGATCATCATGTCCATAGCGCTTTCCAAAGCACAAGGCACAAATCACATTAGCAGCAGCTACAGTCAGCTCATGAGAAGGGTTGAAATATTGGCCCTGAGCGCTCAGTTGAAGGAAAATCTCGACTAGCTCTGCTGCCTCGGCCACAATTTGCTGCTCAAAAGCTTTTTTTGTTTGGCTGTTGGCAGATGAAAATGCTCTGATTGTTGTTTGAGCGATTTTCCTGTGCATCCTCCACTGTTTGCTGTAATTTGTGAAAGTCAAGCTTTTTCCTCCTGAGACAGACCGAAAAGACACAAAGTCTGGTCTGCCTGCAAACTCTGTGCTGTGCTGAACCAGGGCCTGACGGATCACCCGGTCTCCATTCAGCACCACAATATCGCTGCAGCCCAGTCTGATCTGGTACACATCGCCATATTTTTTGGCAAGTTTGGTGAAGGTGATGTGAGGCATCTGACCCAGCTGCAAGGCGTTTCCCACCACGGGCCAGGCGAAGGGTCCTGGGAGTCTTCTCTTGAGCCTGAGGTTTCTGACCCACAGGCAGGCTTCCAGGCAGAAGAGGAAAACAAAAGAGGCAACCAGAGCAGGATGCACCTGACCACTCCATTCCCTGATGATGCTGCTGCTCTTCACACCAAACTCTGCATCCATTTGAGCCATTGTGTTATTGTGCAGTCTATCATCCGCTGTAACAAATTTACTTAAAATAAGATAAAATAAATGTTTATAGATAGCAATTAGAGCAACAAAATAGCCTTAAAAGCTGTCCAAGCAGTCCTCACAAGCTGTCTCACCCTTCCTCCTGAGAAACTGGTAAGAAGAGTTCGAGCGGTTAGCAGTGGTGCAGCACGTCTTCAGATGACCACTTCAGAAGAATGCAGATTCAAGACTTAACACTTCGCTTATATGTATCTCTATGGTGGGAGTGGTCAGCGACTCAGGTTTTTTATTATCTCTCCCCTCCCATTTTGACCTCAGCCTACAGACCTTAGCTCTGTTCCCTCTCAGACCTCCTCTCCTTCCAGCATTGGACAGGAAAATGATGGAAAAGGAGAGCGGCTACTTAATTGGCCATGTTGCCAAAAGATGACAGATTCAAAGTTTTGCAGCCAAAGTTTTGCAGCCAAAGAATGCAACGTGACATTAAATGAGCTATCAGGCAATATGAAGCCTTAAATATGACAAAATATCTCAAACAAAGTTGTTATAACTGAATATCACACACCAGTATGATGGCGTTTAAACTTTTTATTTGTACCGAATTTTGGATAAGTATTGTACAATCAACTGTTGTTATTCCCATGGGAAAGCTGACTTTGACTTTCAAATGGATTTTCCAAGACCGTTTTAAAGGGAATTTGGTTTTTGTTATTTGCATCCACACTGTTAATTGTAAGTGCACAGAAATGGAGGACTTCTTGAATATCAGATTGAAAGCTGTGGATCCAAACACTGAGAAGATACAAAACAGCACAACTGATTACACTTCATAAAATGTATATATACACTGTTATTGCTGTTATAATAGATGTTTTAAACAAAGAGTCAGGGATAATGTAGCCATCAGGGATGTGGCTGCAATAAAGTCCTCTTAAAAATAATTTAGAACAAAGGATCCCAGCTGTAAAGTTGTCCTTGTTTGGTGCTTGTCCAACGAAGAGGAGCTTTAAAAGCATCAGCTTGGGTTTTAATGATATTCAGCCACATAAAAGATATTCCAGAGTTTTCTATTTATGGAAAAATGAGTAATGATAGACATTTAAACAACTGGGGTGCTTTATGGCACACTTCTGGCAAAAATCTGTCAGCCCCAAAGTAGCAGAAGCATTGACAAGAGAGAAACTACATATTGTTTCATATCATAGTCAGGACAGATACCCCTTCACAAGCAGGTTTTCAGTAGTATTGTAATTTTTTGCTGGATCTCTTAAAGAAAAATCAAAATGCACACACTGACTGTTCACAATTCACTTTATTCATTTCAAAGACAGCTTATTTTTCCATTGTACAAAGCCTCTGCAGGCCTTGAATGTGAAAGCAGGCATCACAGATTGAATGCTTTAACAGCCAAGGCCTTCTGAGTTTATTTTTTTTTTTGCCTTGATGCAGTCAGAAAAACACATCCCTTGGGTATTATAACATCAATTCCTGAACACAGAGGCTTAATGAGAGAACACTGACATCCATGTAAGCTTTGCAGAAGTACTGTAAACAAACACGCTTTTGAGAGTGCCATACAAGTGAAAGAAACTTTCTGCACATGTGTTTCGTTGTACTTGTGCGACGTGTTTGGCATTGGGGTAGTTGCAGTGCTTGTACAGTTAAAATTAGTCTTTAATGCGTACAGTTTGTGTGTTCACGGTCCACAGTGATGTCTCGTCTTTATCCTTTCAACCATGATGTATGCTCCACGATGAAGAAGTTCTTTCTCACTTCGCATGTTCATAATCATGCTCATTTCTCTTGTCATTCAATCAAAATGCTTTACTTAATATTCTCTTATGCTCCGAGTACAGTAGATAGTGATTAAACTTAAATAATGTTTTGCCGTACCTGAAGTATGAATTACATGGCAAAGTTAAAATATATATTTTTTACACATCATAAATGAGAACAACAAGCCAACAAGTGACTCAACATTCACAAGTATTTCATATACAGTTATAGTAGCTTAAGTGTAGCTGTTTTTTGCACACGTATCTTCATGCTCTTTTAGTGACTGTAAAACAAACCCACATCCTGGACTAATGTACAAAATCTGGTCAAGTATAATATTTTGTGAAGAAATGTAATACTTTCCAAGCTTCCCCACAGTCCAAAAGCTTAAATTCATTTGCTGCTGACATCTTTAAAATTATATTCTCAGCCCTGCACCAACAAGTGAAACACAGACATGTTAAGATATGAATTAAATATTCCTTTTAAATATATGAAACACAACCATTTAGTGCAGGTACAAAGATACTCACTGTTAAGTGTCATTGGTGGTAAACTGGAGTCACATTATGTGGGGGCATGCTGTTTTCATGCAGGGGAGACTAAACCGAGCAGCTTTCCCCTGAGCTTGGTGCTCACGCTGAATCGGAGGGGCTTCAGCGTGAGCCCGTAGGAGCAGTCAAGGGTGAGAACCTCAGAGGGGTCGCTCTCAAAGCTGCACTGGTGCAGCAGGATGGCTGTGAATAAAAACACCTGCACCTTGGCGATCTGGTCACCGATGCAGCGCCTTTTACCTAATGAAAAAATCATCACGCTGTTGGTTTTGTCTCTGTCCAGGGCCCCGTTTTCATCGAGGAAGCGCGTGGGGTCAAACACGTGTGGGTCCTTCCACTTCAGAGGGTCATGGTTGACAGACCACTGATTGATGAAGACCACTGTGTCCTTGGGGATGTGGAGACTGTCAATAGTGACATCAGAGGTGGTGGAGTGGGGGATGGTGACCGGGACAAAGCTCGTGAAGCGCATGGTCTCATAGATGAAGGCGTCCAGGAAAGCCAGGTTACTTCTGTCCTCAGTTGAGGGCAGTCTATCTCTGCCCACGACTTTGTCTATGAGCTGCTGCAGCTTGGCTTGCATGTCTGGGTATTTGACCAGAAGAAGGACGATCCACTGCATGACGGTTGACATTGTGTCTTGTCCTGCTCCAATCAGATCTGTGACAGTGGATTCAACAAATTCCTTGGCCAGTATGCGGTCTTCTCCGTGTTCGATCACACTGATGATGGCATCGCTCATGTCCCGGGTCACTTCAGGGTTGAAGGACTCTCTGTGCTGCACCACTTTATCTTTCACAAAAGTAAAAAACTCCTCGTTGAGGTTTTTGAAGTCCTCATAGATACTGCGGACGGGATTAGGAAAGGACTGGAGCCAGGGCATGACGTCTACCAAGCTACCTGCCCCTACTGTCTCTCCAAACTTGTCCACTCTTTGCAGCAGGGTCCTAAACTCTAAGTCATCATGTCCATATCGTCTCCCAAAGCAGAGAGCGCATATGATATTAGCAGCAGCTACTGTAAACTCATGAGCTGGATGAAAATACTGTCCATTGGAGCTCTGCCTCAAAAATACCTGCACCAGCTCTGTGGCCTCAGCCATAACGTGCTGCTCAAAGGTTTTTTTGGTCTGACTGTTTGCAGAGGAAAAGGCTCTGAGGCTGGACTGAGCAATTTTCCTGTGTGCTTTCCACTGTTTGCTGTAATTAGTAAATGTCAGACTCCTGCCTCCAGAAATCATCTGGAAAGAGACAAAGTTTGGTCTGCCTGCAAACTCTGTGCTGTGCTGTATCAGAGCCTCACGGATAGCCCGGTCTCCATTCAGAACCACCACGTCGCTGCAGCCCAGTCTGATCTGGTACACATTGCCATATTTTTTGGCAAGTTTGGAGAAGGTGATGTGAGGCATCTGACCCAGCTGCATGGCGTTGCCCACCACGGGCCAGGCGAAGGGTCCTGGGAGTCTTCTCTTGAGCCTGAGGTTTCTGACCCACAGGCAGGCTTCCAGGCAGAAGAGGAAAACAAAAGAGGCAACCAGAGCAGGATGGACCTGTCCACTCCATTCCCTGATGATGCTGCTGCTCTTCACACCAAACTCTGTATCAACTGCCATTGTGACAAAAGTCAGCACACTTTTTTTTCCCTCAAGAATGAAAAAACTCTGTTAAGTGCTTGAATATTTGTGAGAAAAAAAATTCCTTACGTATCCATGCAAACTAAGAAAAACATTTTAAAAAAGTCAATTAACTGCCTTTTAGATCATTATGATAAATCTCTTTTTTGTCAGTTGGTCCTTTCATCTAGATTTAAGGCTTAAGTGCCTGCTTGTGCTTCACTCCAGTGTCTTATATGTTTTGCAGTTAGTGGGCAGGGCTCAGGATAACTTTTACACTCCTCCCATTGTGGTAGCCCTACAGACCCTACTATATTATCTCTCTGTTGTCGGTCGCTCTTGGAGGCGCACGCTTTGGAGCGTCGGGGGAGACGGTGAGGGAGCAGCATGACCGACCACTCTGCAGAGACAGAGACGGAGAAAAAGAGAGAGCGAGGGAGGGAGGGAGATGTAAAACAAACACTCAGCAACTGGTCACCGAGTGAGCTGGAGTCGCTTCGAGCCAATTTGTTTTACTAATTGGAGGATTGGCAGAATTAGTTCTTTTCAAAGTGAATCTTTGTAATGTGATTTATTTTTTTGACAGCAGAAAAGTCAGTAAGACTACTTTGCTGCTTTGCTAATTATCTAATTCTAGATATATAATTGTAAAAAGGGTAGGATTATTTGCAGGTTTAAATAGATTTTAATTGACTTGAATATGGTCGTGTTCTTCAATTAATTTAACTTTATCATCAATTTAACTAGCATGCTGCAGAAGTTTAATGGTTAAATGCCTATTCTATTTGGGAGTCACAGCATTAACCCAGATATATGTAAAAAAGTGCGCAACAGCTCTGTGGCCTCGTTGCATGTACACATTTGTTAAGAAATCTTTTTAAGTTAAAAAGAAAATGTGCATATAATAGGACAATATATATTTCCCCCTAGGTGCTTGCAAACTTTTAAAAAAATATAACACCCACTGTCTGGTTGCTTAATTCAATCTCAGGACTTTATTCCTTTTTTCCTACTTTCTTCTTTAAGTCAATCCCTTTGTTCATTTTAGCTTTAAAAGGAACCAGAACATGTTAAGTGAACGTTTATGTAACAAATAATTTAGAGCAGACAAACCATCAATTATTGATGCTCGAATCTTGTTATCTCCAAGAAATAAACCATGGCTCTCCTTGAGCCCAGACGTTACATCATATTAGAACAAACTTAAGGTCCCACCTCAGCAGTGATTCCAAAAGTAAAATAGGAAGACAAATTGTGCATATTTATCTGTCTTATGCATCAATAATTTAAAAAAAGTCACAAAGTCCATGTCTACATGCCCTCTTACTGTTACCCTGATTAGCAGGGAGGCTGACTGAAAAAGCTATTAATTTCATGAAACTTTTTGCCCAGTTTGATGTTAGTTCCCCAGGCAAAACATTCTCCATCTCAGTGGGAAAGACGAGATTTGTTTTTTGTTTTTCCTCCAGCTGTGAAGTTTATTTTTGCAGGGAGGTAATAACCCTACTTTAAGAAAAGGACACATTTCCAAAGTTGGGCATTAAGCCCGAGGAGACAAAACTTTGACTATACTGTACCACACAAGCACAGGCAGCCATCATCAGCATGAAAGAAGTGCTAAGAAGATGCTGTTTTACAGCATTTGTTAAATCTGCACATTATTTTCTATTAGAGAAGTTTTCATGTTATTGTAAAAGGAGATAAGAAGGTAAGAGAATTTACAATCAAATGAAGTTGGACTAGTTGTTATTGGTTATGTGAGTGGATTCATTTTCAATGATCTAAAACAGGCCTGAGTGAATGTGAAAATAAGCATAAAGGTGACAATATCATATAACAAAATTATATGTTGTGTGTCATCCTTTCACAGTGATTTCTTTGAAAAAGTCCTTTACACTTTTCGGAGCTCTGCCCCAGAGCTGTTTGTCTTGAGCAATGTGGTGTGGCCGAGTACCAAAAGCCCCCAGAACGATTCCTCGGTAAACCAAAGACATTATGATGTCTTCGACTGCGCTGCCTGCACTGGGGCTCACTGTTTCTCTTCCCCACTATTCCTTTAGAGGTAATCCCCCCCTCAACTCCACCAGCCCCACCACCCATGAGCCTGCTCCTCGTGCACATGTGGCTACTCACATCGTCATCATGCTAATTAGAGCCAGGTTTGTGGCTGGGGAAGGGGGTGCGTATGTGTATGGTATGGTTTGTGTGTATGTGTACGGGTAAGGTGGGCGACTTGGTTGAGGTGAGGGGGGTAGAGTGGGGGTGTCATGTGTGCATTTTGCGTGTGGCTGCCATGTTTGCCTTTGATTACCCCTTGCAACCTGGCTGTGAAAGGTTGGCCCTGACCCTGCATTGACTCTGACTGAAGGGGTAGCAGTCAGGGGGGGGAGGGTGCTCGGGGCAGCGGGGAGGAGGCAAAAAATGGTGCCTGTATGTCATGTGCTGGCGGGGGGGCGAGCTCACTGGACCAATGGTAGACCGGCCTGCTCTGTTTCTGGAGCTAATCATTGTTTACTAGTCTCATTTCCACTTCTCAGTGAGCTACTGTCACGCACAGCACCGACAGGGAGGCAGGAAGAGGGAGGGCGGGGGCCAGGGTCCATGGAGATAGTGAGACAGTGGGGAATGGAAAGCCAGGGGTCCAACAGGCAATTGGGGAGCTGGTGGAATTTAGGAAAGCGAAGAAGGGAATGAATCAAGAGTGAAGGACAGAGATGGGCTGAGCCAAGCCAAAAACAACTCTGACAAACCAGTAAACAGACCAGCAGCAAACTTTCTGTGGGCCAGCGCCATCTCAGACAGCCAGAGGGTAACCACCGGACATTGCTAGTTAGAGATGATGTTTGAATGAGAGTGTTTTCTCCTGCCAGACCTCAGGATGAGGAAAGAGATACTTGAAAATTGTTTCTGTCTGACCTGATTGTTGTTTGTGTGTAAACAGCCTGGGAAAAATAGAAGCTAAGCCACAACTCACATCAGCGTTGACATACCAGTGGACGTCCATTCTGGACTGGCAGTTAGTGTTAGTAAGACGTATCTTACACACAGTGGTAGTTACACAGACAAAACAGACATCTCAATTCCATGCTTAGCTAATCTTTACCATTATCTATCTATCTATCTATCTATCTATCTATCTATCTATCTATCTATCTATCTATCTATCTATCTATCTATCTATCTATCTATCTATCTATCTA
>JAVQJG010078701.1:0-21084 GCA_036024015.1 Craterocephalus amniculus | reverse complement strand
CCATCTATAAAATATTCAGTATAGAAACAATTATTTGACTAAAAAGAAAAGAAAAAGAAAAGAAAAATCTTAAGAAAGAACAATCATTCGCCACAATGACTTCATATAAATGTATACATGCACATACACACACACACCCATTTACATACATACATTATACATGCATAAATACACACCGTATACACCCACACACACATATAAACATATATACAGATACCTGTCTTCACACACACATGTGCACTTACATACAGACCTTTACACACACACACATACATAGATACATATATACATACATACATACACATAAGAAGCTCAATCATCATTCAATATTGTCTAAGTCAACCAATTTATCTGGTTTGTCTTATTTTTTGGATGACAATATGTGAATCAGGAGTTTATCAATGATTTATGAGGTGCAGTGATGTTAGAGGGACACAAAGAAATAAAACAATGGGAATCAGTGAGTGTCAATTCATACATTTTAATTACTATTCAACATTTTATTCTTTTTAACGTTTGAAAAATTTGGCAATTTTGAGAACACATGTCCAAAATGGCCATTCTGGAGATCTGAACTGTTTGATCAAAACTCTGATTTTGTTATGTTGTACTGCATCAGAGTTGGCCTTTGCAGAGATAAATTTTATGTATTATGCTATGTGTTGAGGCAAGCCTGAACTTTTTCATTTATGCTTGTTTTGTGTATAATATCTTAATATATTTTTACAAATATTTTCTTAAACTTTGTGTGTTACACATGATGTAGCAGCAGGGTTGTGACCGTTAAATATATATTTTTTCTTTTTCAGGACTATGAAAACGTGAAATGCCACATGCATCATACTGTACCTCGGCTTCCTCAGGGCATGCTGGACCAAAGAGAGCCGTCACATTTTCCCTCCACACCTGGTTGATGAATTCTCCCAGGGACACTTTGGGACTACAGTCCGTATCCTTGTACACGAAATCCAGCCTGTATTTCCCCAGGAAGGAGGAGTCGGAGTTCACCTTGTCCACGGCTATCTGTATGGCCGAGCCCAGCCGCTGGGCGCTGAAGGGGAAGAACATGTTCCAGGGAGCCTGGAAGCCAATGAGCAGCTTGTGACTTTGGGACCCATTTCTGCTGCTGTTATTGATGACAGAGGCAGCAGCTAACACAAGCGTTGAGTGAAGCACCAGTATGTGCCTCATATCAGAGTAATACGCCACCCTCCCGTTCCCTCTCATCCTATTAGTTGCTTAATGCTACAGGGCTTAAATAGTCAACTTGCCTGGTGATGCTGAGCTGTTGGTTTGGGAGGAGGGAATGCAAATTGTGGAGAATGGGTGGTATGATTTCAGTGATGCGATTATTCATTGAGAAGTACTGAGGCATCTATAAGATTTTTTAAAAAATCAACAAACAGTCGGGAGATAATCATGTTTACCTGACTGAAATATTTTGGGTTTTTATGAGGGCATTTCCAACCAGGCCATTATATGTAGCTACATCCCACACACTGCACCTTTTCAAGCAACTCATTTTATGAATGATTGATTTCAAACTATTTCAGTTTAGATCAAAACTTTAGGGCAACAAGATTCTTGCACCTTTTTTGCATGTTGTTGCATGTGTTGCTTCTCTCTGGGTACTCTGGTTTTTTCCCACTCTGCAAAAACATGTGAGTTCATTGATTATTCTTAGCCATAGGATGGTAAATTTTGTATGGTAAATGGTAAACTTGTATAGCGCTTTTCTAGTCACAGACCACTCATATCTCATTCACCCATTCACACAGCACCTATATTAACATACTTGGTGCAAAGGAAGTAACCATTCACACATATTCATACGCCCGATAGGCACATATGCCAGGTAGGGTTCAGTGTCTTGCCCAAGGACACTTTGACATGTACCGGAGTGGAATTGAACCATCGACCTCCTGTTTTAGTAGGCGACGGCTCTATCCACTGAGCCACAGCCACCACAGGTGTGAGTGGTTTTGTGATACGTGCTGGCCCTGTGATGGACCGACGATCTGTCCAGGGGGCACTCTGCTTCTAGTCTGATGGCTGCTGGAATATACAGCAAGCCTCAGCCCTCCTTGATCCCGCCTTGGGATGAGAGCATTTAGCTGATAGATACAATAAAACTATACATTTTTATATGGAACATTTAGAAAAATATGTGATCAGCATATAGAATTGCAATTTTTAATCTCACAATTCTTTGGCCTCCAAATTCCTGTAAATCCTGTTGTTTCTAACCTGAATGAATATGAAACCATGTTTATTTCAACTTTAGCTGTTGTTTTAAGTTCCCTTCTGTACTTTGTTCTTTTGATTCATTGTGGATAAAAGATCATTCAGTCAGAGACTTTATCAACCCTTATCACTTGATAAGTGATCAAAGATCATTATCTATCATAGACTGCTTAGTATTGCTGTTTTACAGGCTCCAATATTGCTGTTAAAGAATTTATGGCTTAGAAATACGGGCCTGTCTTCATTTTGCTTTGGATTGGTTAAGATTGTATCAGATCAGAGATCACTGGAGTCATGATCAGACAAGATCATATGATCCTGGCTTCTACTGTCACTTTGTCCATGGAAATTTTAGGGAACTTTTTCTTTAACAATGATACAATGAACACTCGGAAATAGCTTTGAAACTGAAAGGAAAGGTCCTTTTAGGGAATGGAACTGATTTATCATAAATAGCTACATTTAAAAATACTTATTTGCATTAGTGTTTATTTATTTACTTCTTTAAAATTTCAATATGAAGATAGACAGTCCTTGGGGTGAAATAAAGATGAGGAACATTTTAAATGCTCATAGTTTCCATTTCTAAGCTCAAGTTTGGATTTGTGATTTTTTTTACAATATGCTACCCGTTTTTTTCCTACAAAATTTTCAAAACCCAGTCTCTTTTGTCTCAGGATTCCTCTATTTTGCATAAATCTGATATGATTAAAACAGATTGAGCTGAGATATTTCTTTGATTAGATCAGTTTACTATGTTTAATTCCAAAGGTGCCGCATTTGTATCTTTAGTTATCACTCACATCCATAAATTGAGTGTCAAAGTTCAACGTGATCTCTTTTGGTTTTTAAAGAGACAAACTTTACTCCAGCCTAACAAAAAAAACAAAAGGACACAAGAAGCTCCTTTATTTAAACATTAGGTAATGTAATCAGGAAAACTACCTCCGCTCAAAAAGCAGTTGTCTGCAGAAATCAGAGGCGGCAGGTTGAGCCTTGACTGCCACACCTGAGTGCAGCTTTAGGTGCTAATGGCCACAGGTGGGCAGATTGTACATTAGTGGTGTTGCTGGCTTCAGCTGCTTTTCCTCATGGGATCCTAGTTCAGCTTGATCCCAAATTACAGCTGCTAATCCCACCAGGTAAGCTCCCAAAGCTTCTCCTAATGAATCTCTTTTCTTGCACTGTCCAGCAAAGTCAACTCACACATAAAAGCAGCCAGTTGACATAATGAGCATCAGCTGAGTTCATGAACAAAAGCTCAGTCATTTTACAAATAAAAATCTCATCATTCTTTAAAAGCACACAATGTTGAAGCAGGCTGTGGAATCTGTGGCTTTGCTGTCTGAGCTGTTTCACTCGTTTGCACTCTAGCAAACCTTGCCTAGTCCTTCTCATGTTACAGTAATCCAATGCGCTCTTTCACCTTTTCAAACATGTAGCAGTGGAATCTACAGAAGGTGTTTTAGCATTACCGGTGCAGATCAAGCTTTAATGATCTGAAATGATCTAAGCAGACGTTTTGGGGATGTAACAGGTTGTGCTTTCTGTCACCGCAGTAGCTAACCTTTCTACATCTTGGGTTTTTGTTCCTTTAAGTATCTTTGAAAAATCTGAACTTTGAACAAACTGCAGATAAGGATACTGACCTTTCATCAAGTGCAACATTTGTGGGTTTTTTTCTCTGTCACTGCCATAGATAAAGGTGTTTAGTTATCATTGTGAGCTGGTTGTTAAAGGGGGAAAAACTGTAAAGCAGTTTGATAAATGGCTAATGAACCTACAACCTCACGCAGTTTCACGCCTGTGTTGTCTTATCTTTGGAAATGATGCTGGTCAAAGTTCAAAGGTTTTAAGTCGGTCAGCTGTTTTATGAGATCTCATTCCTTAGAGCCGAGGAGCAGGCTCTGCTGTTGACACCTGAGAGGACAAGCTGCAGGTAGGAAAGCTGGTGTTGTTTTCCTTTTTGAATACACCGCATGCTAGCTCTGTTTTTGCTCCTGAAATTTAGTAATGGATATAAGACATGAGCATTGCACAGCAGCTACTGCGTTCCTAATGGATACTCTGAGACATATTAAGTGTGCTGGGTTAACTCATGAGTTGTTGCAGGAAACACTATTATCTTTGATTTCTGTTTTTAGGCTTAATTTGTGTCTTGTAAGAGCTTTTATTTAGACCTATTTCAGTATAATACCTTAAAATCAGTGTAAGTATCTTAAACTGTCCCAAAAAGACAGCTAATAAAAAGAGGAAAAACTATTTGATATTTGATTTGTTTCAGATCCCCATTAGCTGTTGTAATGCCAAAATTATTCTTCCCGGTGTCCATACAAATTCTTTAAAATATCCCAATGCATTAAAAAACACTACATACAACATAAGCATCCATACATAAGTCAACACAAAAACAAATGAACAGCACAGCAATATCTATGCAGGATAGCTCCCAGGTTCAGAGTTATCTAACATTACATACATATTATATCTATTCCATTCTGCTTCTATTATAGCCAACATATTGGTCATCTAAGTAAGACTCAAAAATTGCTTCAGCCTGTTAATGTTGCTTCCAATTCACTAGTACACAATCCAGACACAACCACATTTAACAGTTAGGATTAAACAAATCAATTGAGAAGGAACCTCCTCTTACAATATGCTTCTCATCAGGGCTGTTTTCGCTGTAAAAATTGCAATTTTGATTATGCTTTATGGTTTTGATTGTCTATAGTAAATCTCTTGTGTGCAAATATTCTTTAATCAGGTTCTTAGTAAATGTTTTTACTATTTTCATGAGTGATATGTTCTGGTAATTTTTTCCATTCTTGCATACTTCTGTACATGACCATTGGTCTAATTCTACTTGTTTTTAATTTGGAAAGTAAAATCCCTACTAATAGAACATCTGGTTGCATAACTATGTGTATCAGAACTGCAAATTACATTCTTTAAAAAAAAATTGAAGGTTTTTTTAGTTCTTAAAATATTCCTAAAGAAAACTAATAATGAATACAGTAATCTTTTCTGAGATGCATTTATCTTGTGCAGCATTTCTTTATATTCTTCCAGTGTAAGCATCATTCACAGATCACCATGATGTACTATAGATAGCTTACACACTGTAATGTTTTTGAGCTTTTATGTGCCGGTCTCTATCTCAGAATGATTAGGAGTGACTCTTACACAACTCGTGTGACTTTGAACCAAAGCAATCATCATGCAAAGGAACTCTAAACAGCAAAATGAGGGTGAACAGCATCTCTGCTTTATGGCTTGGTGCGGTTCATGCAAACTTGTGCTGTCGATCTGGATAAATCCCAACATTTTTCTGGATTCCAGCCAGCCCGCACCATGGACTTCATCTTCCAGCTGCTGTTCTCCCCTCTGCCAACCCCGGCCATCATCTCACTGCTTGCAGTCGGCATAGCCACCTTCTTCTACCTCAACTTACGGCCCAGTCCCCTCCGAAGCCCAGCTGATCTCAAGTGCCAGACCATGGGCATCAAGGTAAGAATGTAAAAATGTCAAATAGACCCATATAGATTCTGCAGAACCATTACTATAAACTAACATGTGGCTTAGGGTTCGGATTCATTCTGTTCTGTTTTGCATTTATTTTCAGGGTGGTGCAAGAAAGGCTGCGTTGATGGAAGATAACAACAACCTGATGTCATATTTATACAGTGATGCTAAGACCCTGTATGAGGTTTTCCAGAGAGGTCTGAGGGTGTCAGGTAATCAGCTGTTTACATTAATTTGATGGTTGTGGCTTTTTTTTTGTTGCTTTTTTTGAAAGTATATTCATCACAAAAGTTACGGATATTTGTCCCTTTTGTATAATGTTAAAATGTGTCTAAAATGCTCTATAACCTTTATTTGTGAAGTAAATTTCACCGTCTGTATGCTTTCAAATTCACATAAATACAGTAGTTGTATTATTTTTAGGTACTTTTTGTCCAGATCATGAATGGTTCACTAAATGTTCTAGTTCAATGACAACTTGTATCTAAGCACCCCGTTTTTATCACACTGTTTACGTTTAGATTAGGAAAACAGACAAGAGAAGTTAGAGATTTTTTTATGCCATGGTACATCCAGATGTTATCAGCGTTTCTGTCCATTTATTATATGAAATGGAGACATTACTACTAATTATTTGAGTAGCATAAAAAAATTCAAGTGTTTCATCAAACTAACTTTTTGTGAGTGTACGTTTACTGAACTATTTTGTAGGCATGGTAGTATGAATGAGAATTTATTATAAAAGCTTTTTGAAGGAGGGTTTGACATCCAAAGTTTTATTGGATTGTAGTTGAAAGTGTTTTTTTATATAATAGATATAAAAATGATCTTTCAAGGTAAAATCTTCCTTAAAAGCTGTCACGTATCTTCTCTGTTTTGATCTGAACTAAACAAGGTAACAAAGGGAAGCATCTCAGCTCCTGACCAAGAGATCCTCAAGAATCTGTTACTGTGTAATTGGAAATTACTAACATTCATATCCCTGTCAACTTACAGAATTCCTCTAATTAATCTATTTTAGGACCAAAAAGCTGCTGTGGAACTTCTTACTTCCAGAAACTCTTCTAAAATAGGTTCAATTCTGGCTCGTTTCTGGCTTGCAGGTAATGGGCCGTGCTTGGGCTACAGGAAACCAGGAAAGCCATATCAGTGGCTGAAGTACAAACAGGTGAAATAATGTAGCAACGCGAAGAAGACGGTGTGCTGTGAACTTCAGCTGATGCTTCCTCCTCTTCCTCTCTGAAGGTGTCTGACAGAGCAGAGCACCTCGGCTCAGGACTCCTTCACAGAGGCCTGAAGCCAAACACGGACACCTTTATTGGCATCTTTGCTCAGAACAGACCTGAGGTACGTAAACTCATGCTGTCTGTTTGGTCTGACAAGCATGCCATAACTTTTCTAACTCTTTTATGGGTCGTTTGCAGTGGATCATTGGTGAAATGGCGTGTTACACCTACTCCATGGTAGCAGTTCCCCTGTACGACACGCTGGGTCCTGAGGCTCTCATGTTCATTATCGACCGAGGTAATTGGTGCTTCTCTTGCACTCTGATGCTAATTACAGAGATCGCCACTCACTCCTTGCTTCCCTCGGGGAACTGATGAGTGTGCTTTAATCTCTTACCGTTACACTGGGAATCTTTTCTACATCCGTCAGTACTATTTAATTGGATTGAACTCTTATTAAATCACCTTTTCACTGTTTTCTCAATCTCTCAGCGGACATCTCGACAGTGCTCTGTGATAATCAGACGAAAGCAGAAACTTTATTGCAGAACTGCGAGGAAGGCCAGACGTCCGTCCTGAAAACCATCATCCTCATGGACTCCTTTGCTCCTGAGCTGGTTGAGCGAGGAGCAAAGTGTGGCGTGGAAATTATGTCCATGCAGGACATTGAGGTAAGGCAAAACACAGAAGCTGATGATGCAATCGATCCCCTCGACGGACACTCCATGCCACTAAAAATGTGATTTGTTTTCCAAACTCAAGGCGGTGGGGAAAATTAATCATCAAAAGCCGATTGTAAGTTTATTAGAATGGATTCATGTTTTGTTTTTGATGCAAAAAACTCCAAGCTCAGACGAACTGTTGTCTCAACAGCCACCAAAGCCAGAGGACCTCTGCATCATCTGCTTCACCAGTGGCACTACAGGTGATCGTTCAGTTTAGACTGGTTTCATCTTCAGGATATGAATGCATGAACTGGCAGCCCCAAAGGGTTCTATCCCACAGCAGAAGCAAAACTTCCCCCTCAAATGTCTGATTTTCTAAACTGCTTCCTCTCGGTTACCAGGGATTAAATATCATCAGGTGTCTAATCTCTTTTACAGGAAATCCCAAAGGAGCAATGTTGACCCATGAGAACGTGGTTTCTGACGCTGCTGGGGTCATTAAATCCTTTGAGGTACAAATAATAGAAAATAATCCTGTTTATTGGGCCTTTTGAGTGCAAACCTGCTAACAGAGCTTCTGTCTCTCAGACGTCCCTGGTTCCGTGCAGCCAGGACGTCAGCATCTCTTTCCTGCCTTTAGCGCACATGTTTGAGAGAGTTGTTCAGGTAAGTTTGGATCTTAGTTTATAACCCCCGTGAGGATGTCTGGGCTTTAACGTCTCTCTGGCTGCGTCTCTTAGACGGTGGTGTACGGTGCCGGGGCCAAGGTGGGATTCTTCCAGGGAGACATCCGGCTGCTGCCAGATGACATGAAAACCCTGAAGCCCACGATTTTCCCAGCGGTGCCTCGACTTCTTAACCGCATCTATGACAGGGTTAGTCTTTTCTGTTGGAAACGGGCCTTCTCTGAACCTGCTTCATGCATCTAATGATTTACCTCTTTGTCAGGTTCAGAGTGGAGCCGACTCTCCTTTCAAGAAATGGCTGCTGAACTTTGCTGTGGAGAGCAAATACGCCGAGGTGAAGCAGGGCATCGTCAGGAAGAACAGCATATGGGACAAACTCCTCTTCAGCAAAATCCAGGTACAGCTTCTGCCTGAACAAATACAGGTCATGCTTTGGACAGAAATGTAAGCGCGCTTTTTGTTTCAGGACTCCCTCGGGGGGCGTGTGCGGGTGATGGTGACAGGAGCAGCGCCCATATCTCCATCTGTTCTCAACCTTCTCAGGGCTGCTCTGGGCTGCCAGGTAATAAACCTTTAATCCTCTCTCTTTCCATGCAGGCCTCTTATTAAACTGTTTGAATGCAGGGTTCGGTGAAATTTAAACCGAGATGTTTGCAGAAATTTCTTCAGGGGAGTAAAGGTTACATAGACGGAACACAGAGTTGACTTATGCTGCACTGATGTGATGGATTTTCTCAGATCTTTGAAGGATACGGTCAGACAGAGTGCACGGCTGCCTGCACCTTCACCACTTCAGGAGATGCAACTTCTGGTACGTGCTCATGGTTCTGCCTTTGGTTGGACCCCAGAGTAACAGAACCATCTCTAACGTATGTTCGTGCTCCACAGGTCATGTCGGCGTGCCGTTGCCTTGCAATGTGGTGAAGCTGGTCGACGTTGAAGAAATGAACTATTTTGCCTCAAATGGCGAAGGGGAGGTAAGTTGAGGAGAATTCAATGAGTGAGGTTTAGGAAACTCTGCAGCCAAAGCTAACAAGTAAAATCATGATCTGCCACGATGGACTGTTTAAATCTTTTTTTTTTTTTTAATTTTAATGTTTTTCACTTTTTTTTTATTTCTCAGGTCTGCATCAAGGGTAGGAATGTGTTTAAGGGATACCTAAACGACCCAGAGAAGACTGCCGAGGCATTGGATAAAGATGGCTGGCTTCACACTGGAGATATTGGAAAATGGCTTCCGGTAAGATCTAAATGTACTTTTACATGTAATTATTCATTCACTTGGTAGAACAAAACTACATAAAACATAAATAAAATACAAAAAAAAAAAAAAAAAAAAAATGGAACGCTGTAAGGAGAAGCTGGTAGTTTATAAAATGCCTACCCATTACCAGAGAAGAGAAGTGTTAAGAGGAAATGTGAATAAGTTTTAGCATCACCATCATCGACAATAGGAACAGTTTAGGAAATGATCTATTACCAGCAACAAGATATTTAGAATTTCAATTTTTTTAGGGTTATCTATGTAATGATCCTGCTAAATTCTCTAAATGGAACTTCAATGTATTATTTAAATTATTTATAAAAATTAAAAGATGAACCTGTCCTACAAAATCTTCCAACTAAAACTTTACAAGTTACGCTTGATGGCTTTTTATACAGTCTTACATGCAGCATTTTATTCACTTCAGTAGTTTATTTTTTAACCTACCAGCTTAGTAGTATCCATTACCATTTAATATTAACATTTGTACATAGCTGGTAAAACGATGTGAGCTTGCATTACACAAAATATTAAAAAGAATGTTTCGAAAGAGTTTTTTACTCCGTTTTCCCCATCTTACCTTAACCTCCATTATGTTTTCTAAATGGGTCTGAAATGTGGGAAAGGCAATTGGCTAAATTCTTTCAAATTCTCCTCCTGTAGTTCTGTACTTTTTATATCAATTTCTTTTTAGTTTCTCTTTAATCTTGGTCTGTCCAGCATCATGAAACCTCTCAGTGCATCCACATTAAACCTGCAGCTCCACCCCACAAAGCTAACTGGTTCCTCGTGTCTCCAATGTGGACCACTCGCTCTGATTTCTGAGTCTGTTGGTGTTTCCTGTGAATTCTGTGGAAGTTTCACTCATGCATTAACTTGTTATTTTTGCTTCGGTTTCTTGCAATACGTCAACATCTTATGCACACAGTAACAAGGTTTAAAACTTAATTAAATAGAGACGACTTCAGAAGTCTGTTTCCCTTTTTGTTTATTTCAACTTTTTAAAAATATTTAAATGTGCAAAAAAGGAAAATTGTGTTCATCCTTTCATGACATGGACATCAGCACTCCTTACATTTAATAAAGTGTCCGTCATTTCACCTGTCTGCCCTGTTTTGGTTGCCACAGAGTGGAGTTCTGAAGATTATCGACCGCAAGAAGAACATCTTCAAGCTGGCTCAAGGGGAGTACATAGCACCAGAGAAGATTGAGAATGTGTATGTACGCAGTCGGCCCATAGCCCAGGTGTTCGTGCACGGAGACAGTCTACAGGTAAACCCTGCTCATCTGCTGCATGCGTGTTTACAGTGCATTGGCTCTGGTAATCAATGCTTCCTTCTGTCTGTAGTCCTGCCTGGTTGGCATCGTGGTCCCCGACGCTGAGGTCCTGCCGGGTTTTGCCAAAAATCTGGGCCACCACGGCTCCATTGAAGAACTCTGCAAAAACACAGTAATGTTTTATTTCTCTGTAAAGTGTGTGTAGGAGGACCTTCCTGCTCCGGAGTAGGAAACGTGATCATTAACACTAAAAGCAGCCAGTTGGAGTAGTTTTGCATCCTTGCTGTAAAACCCATAAAGCTCCATGTCTGTAAATCACATTTAATGAAATCAGAGCTGTGCTGAAAAATGTCCTGAAAGACGTTTCTAAAATGATTTTAACAGATTTTTTTTTCTTTCCTTTTCAGGAAATTAAGAAGGCAATCATTTCAGACATGACCAAACTTGGAAAAGAAGCAGGTCTTAAGTCCTTTGAGCAGGTATTGATCTTTCTGGGTTAGCAGGCATTTTATATGCAGCAAAGCTAAACTGCATGGAGATAAATCCATGTGGATGACTAATCTTTGGTTCGTACGTAACTTATGACAAACAATGACATTAGGAGTCATTTTTCAAATGTTGTACAAAATTCATTAAACTTGCCTGTGATGATAAATTAAGCCTTTATATTTATTTAGGCCTAGAGTTAAGTAACATCAAGACCATACAGATTTCAGAGACTCCACTCGTTTCTTCTTTTCAAAAGCCATAAAATCTACATTTTCTCCCCTTTTCCAGACACATCAATAATTCATGTTTTAATAGGCAGATGCTGGGAATTCCAGATACAGATAAATGATAAAAATGCAGGTTTTATTGCATCTTTCAATAACCATCTGAACTTTTTTTTACCCTCTTTACAGGTAAAAGATGTGCATCTCCATCCTGAGCTATTCAGCATTGAAAATGGCCTTTTAACTCCTACCCTCAAAGCCAAAAGGGCCGAGCTCAAAGCTCTATTCCAACCACAGATTGATAAACTTTATGCCAACCTCCAATAAATGTAATAAAACACTCGGTTACTTTAGTCTTGACTGTTTTTTTTTAAAATCTAATCTTTAATTCAGCCTTACTTGCACTCGGCTAGATGACTTGGTAACAGATTAAATCCATGCAGGTGAACTTTCTGGTAAGACCCACTTTCTATAGTCTGGGAATTTCTGATGATAAACTGAAAATAGAATAAAATCAGCTGAATTCTCTATACCGTATGTGCATCTGGTTTACTTTAAAAGTTCCTTAACTGTTTACACTTATAAGAAACAGATATTAAGACATTGTACATTAATTCATGTACAATATGGACATTTTGTACAATATATCCATATTGTCTGTAATACATTCATATGTTACAGTAAGATACAGTGTATAAAGGAGTTTTAATTTCTACATGACTTGCTACGCTAGGTCTTTATTGATTGTTCAGGATTTAAAATATTTTTTTTGATTAGACACTTTATGGCAGAGCTGCTTCATTGTTCAGGTGAATCGAATGTGTTTGGATTTCTCTTGGTTATAGGCTAACTATCTAACATGGTCAGAGTAGTAAATCCTAACAAGTTTCAATAAACTTGAAAAGGAAATACTTTGCCTTTAGTGAACCAATACTGCCCTCATGTGTTCAGTCTTAATCATGACTGTTAGAGCAGGGATTTTCAGTCCAGGTCCTCAAGGGCTGGTGTCCTGCAGGATTTAGAAATTTCCCAGTTGCAACAACCTGATTCAGATGTGCAAAGCTTGGTGTAAAGCTTGGACAAGTCTAATTACCCACTGATTTAAGGTCAGGTGGGTTGCAGTGGGGATATTTTGAAAACCTGCAGGCCACTGGTGCTCAAGGGGGGGGGGTTCAAGGTGAAATAACAATCCAAAAGACCTTATCAGTCTCTTGCGCACAAATCTATACTGAAGAGAACATAGAATTAGGAAAAGTGTTTAGAAACGATAACTATTTGAAAGTGTTCTGAAAATGATATACACAATGTAAATCAAATGTAACCAGAGAATGTGAAAGTTGTAATAATCCAGCAGATAGCAGAGGACAGCTTTTTTGTTAGTCTTCTTATTTTTTCAATTCAAGTGAATAATAATAATAAAAAATACTCGTATTTTACAGAATTCTAATTTAGCAAATTTATATCATTACTTTTTCAGTCTCCAGTTATTTGAATAACTTTTAAGAATTTTACCTTTTAGAAGGTTTGGTTTATGACAGTATGTGTGTATATGGAAAGGCCAAAAAGTGAATAATTGAAGCATACAGGCACAGTATAGAAGGCAAAAATGGAGGTTGCCATCTACAATGGAAATTAATGGAAATCAATAATTGGTGGGACAACTTTTATTCTTTTCCAAAATCTGAACCCTCTTAGACAAACTTGTCTTTATAGTCTTCAGGAGTAATCCTCCAGGCTTCAAATTTTCCTAAAGCTACTGTATATTCAGCCTTTTCTTCCTTTCTCTGTTGAGATTTCATTCTGCATCAACAACACAGAGCTTTGTTGAAGTATTCATGTTGCATCTGAGCGTTTTATGAATTTCCATAAGATGCTCCACTGTGTGAGACGACTAAACAGACACACTTTCATCTCTCTGAATCAATCCTTTTAAATTTGGCTGTTTCTCTTAACCAGACCTGTTGCACCTGATTTTGAGTTGAGTCTTTGTGTCATTTCTTTCCTTATAAAAGCGCTGACAGCTACCTTAAATGAACAGTAGCCTATATGGATCAGCTGAAGGTCACATTGTGTTTTAAAGCTTTATCCAGTGTCCTCAAACTTTAAGGACAAACTGCACCATGCTGAGCTATACCAAGGCTGCAAGGTGCAAATGTCAAACTGCGTTATCTTGGGAATTTTTCAAAAGTTATTTGTCTAAAAGTGCTTTAATCAGGGTAAATGAAGACTTTTAGATAATACCGTTAGTTGCTTTGAATGTAGAAATACTTGCAGTGGACTATCATGTGTGACACGATCATGCTTGACTAAATAAGATGACAAAATGAGAAATTTTTCAAATAACACATTTGAAAAATATAATCCAAATCAGTGTAGTGTCATTAAAAACAAGATAAGTCCAAAGCAAGCGTAAGATTTCTGTCACCATTTTTAAGCTTAGGTCTAAGTGAATCATTATATAGCCACTTTCCTTTTATTTTCGTTTTCCCTCTGTTAAAGAGAAAAAAAACTATAATGCTGACGCGGGAAATACTGCCCCCAGTGTTTGCCTTCCTTCTACCTACTGAGAGTCGCGCCCCCAGCTGCAGCAGCTGCACACTCCCCCCGCTACACCTGGACTTTCAGCCGGGTCACAGCTCCTCTTTTTCGGGACCCCTGAAGCCACAAGTCCCTCATTTAGTCAGCGAGCGAGGCTTTGCTTAAGTATCGCCTCCTCTTATGCGTTTGCGGATCCGGGATTTTTCCAGTCGGTGGATCTTCTGGGAGGAAACTTACCTGTGAGCAGCCGCACCGCACACTTCTTCAACATGGCTTCTTCCGCCACAGGTGACCGCGAAGAGCAGGTAAGCGGATTCAGAGTCGCCCCGCAGCTGAAAGCCGCCTTTTTCTGGTTTAATCCCAGGATTTATCTCCCAGGTTTCTTCCTGTTGTTTGCATTGTGGAATATAAACCCAAGGCAGCGAGTTAGTTTCCCACAGGAAGCTTCAAAGTTGCGTTACCCCAAGTTGTGTGTCTTTCGGGAGCTTTATTTTGCACACTTGCAAATATATAAAACATACCACAGACGTGTCATTTGATAAATGTGTTGCAGATTTTCAGAAATGAAAAAAAAGATGGTATTGTTTGTAAATGAAACAGGGGTTTACTATATAGAACGTGAAAGGTGGTAACTTGTGGTCACTTTAATGACGTTTCATGTCAGTTTTTTTCTAATTCTGATGCACTTTTTAGTCATCAGGGCGTTTTCAAACTGAACTCTGCATTGGGCTCTTAGATGTTGTGTAGATGAGTTGTGAGCTGGACCAATCTCTTATCCTGCCACAGTTATAACACATTTGCTTGACATCAATTGCAGCTGCAATCAGACCATTTAAATCCTTGCTAATATGAGAACAGAGCAGACAATTGACATGATTTCATGGATTTTTTTGTGTTTATTTAAGTAATCTCTTGTTTCCTTATTGTAATGTGGCCATTTGAGCATCCGGTGATCTTGGTGTGATTGACCAGTGGTTTTTGTTGCCAAACACGACAGTTATTTAGTCCCACTAAAAAGCTGTAAAAGGAAGCTAATTCATTTAGTTTAAGAAAAACACTGTTATAAATCAAACCAAAAAAGGCAATTTTGTCAGAGCTTCTTGAGTGAGCATTAATTGTCAACTTGAAGAGTTTGAAGCCCTGCTGATGTCTGCAACTCCCAAGCATAAATCACATGTGTCCAACACCTCCACGGTCCCAGACTTCAACCCTGACCCTGTGTCAGATTGAGTTTACAGCAGGCAGGCTGGCTTCTATGTCCACATTACTCAGTCAGTCTGAGAGCACTCGCTCGGTTCGCTGGTCTGAAGCTTTCAGGTGTGTTTTACCTCAGTGCCATGGAGGAAAGACATAAGCAATTAGAGAAGCAGTTGTGAGGACAATTATTTACAAGTAAGAAAAGCTTACTTGTTTTTAGAAAATGACATTCCAGCGAGTTCACCTTGAGCTCAGCTACATCAGACACCATAACAACCCCGGTTAGCTAATGACAGTCAAATTAGAAAAACCCTAAACAAGTATGGCTTGTTTGGAAGTGTTACCAGGGAAAAGCCTCCGTTCTATAAGCATACCAGCACAGCTTCGGTTTGGGAATCTGAAGACTTTCAAAGTAAAGGAGGCAGATTCTGGTGATGATGCGAAGCGCCGTTTTTTTTAAGAACAAATGCAACATATCAACACAAACACCTGGTGGAGGAGTGGTGCTGCAGGAACTGGATGCATGCACTACCTGATGGCTAAAGCTTTGCTGCAGTGAGTTCATTCAACACCTTGTGAAGAAGGGTGAAGCAGAATGAATAACGTCACAGCAATATAAAGGTGGTTTTCCAACAGCGGTTCCCAAACTGTCCTTTCAGGGGGTCACCGGATGATTGTGAAACATACATATAACCTATATTCAGTTAAGAATTTTGAGATTTTTTTTCATGTCTGTCAAAATTAAACCATTAATGAACAGAAACCAAAATTTAACACCTTGATTCTTTTGCACATTAATGCATAAATCCACATTAATCTTCCTTATTCATGAAGACAGACCGTTTTCAAGCCTTATATGTAGAGCATCCTGCAGGACGACCCATGTGATATATAATTAATAATGTGATAAATAATGTCATCGCTGGAAGGAGGGTCACCAACAGCAATAAATGTCATCTTTGAGGTCGTGGCTGAAAAAGTCTGGGAACCAGTGTTCTAGTGAATCATGGATTATAGTTTTGCACTCACTGCTTTTTCATTTTGGCTACATTTTAAATGAAACTCAGGGTTATGAAATTCTCACTTACATGTATGAAATTCTAAGACCTAATAAGGGCCAGTAAGTTGTACTTAAATTTTTGTATGGCTGTGTGTGTTTGTGTGCTTCAGTCTTCCAGACTTCTGTGTGCTTTGTCAGTCTGTGTGATGCGAAATCCTCCGTCTTCTATTGTCAGCCTGAGACCCACGGACCACCCAAGATCCTGGCTAGTTTTTACTTTTATAGAGAATAAATCTACATGTCTCCTTTTTTAAAACCTTGTGCTAAAAGCACTTCTAAAAGTAAAAATCACTCTGTGTTCTCACATTGAACATCTATGAACAGTGTGCAGACGTCTATGCATGACTTTGGCTGCTGGCATACAGTAACTCGATAGACTGGATTGTTTTCTTCACCAGGAAATTATATGTGCACCTCAGGGGTAGGGTTGGTAAATGAAACAGGTCGTGATAGTGAGCACATGATCTTCTCGCATCTGAAAGGGGTGAATCGAAGCACCGTAAAAATATTTACTTGCATAAATAAAATGTAAATCTTTTAGATTTTAATCCAGTGCTGTTGTGATGCTGCCATGCCATGCTGAGAAAATGACTTTCAAACTAGAATTTGTTGTTGTGTCTGCCTGTCCGTCTGTCTGAGTGTTTTTGCTGTGGCTCCCAGCTGTCCATTGATGGTTGACCGCAGGTTGCTACAGGAAATGGAAAGCTGTTCGTTTCATAAGTATACGCAGTAATAACTGCTTCTTGCCATGATACTGTGGTGGGGATGCATTGAGGCAGAGCAAATAGTGTGAGACTCCACCTATGTCCTGGTCAAAAGCAAATGGACACCACAGTGATTACACCTGTTGTCTGCAGGGCTGTGTGTGTTCAGGGCGGGAGGACGGGATCAAAAGGACAGTGCTCTGTAAAGTGAATTTTCATGAATGTATGGGATGGAAAATCTGCTCTTGTCATGGTGATGTGGTTTCTGTGATCAAACTCTACTTTGTTTTGGCATCACAGCAGTTTATTCACAACTAGAGCAAATGCAGATGCCAACAGAGTATGCATCTGGGTTTTTTTTTGTAAAAAACATTTGTACATTTTGTACATTTTTTTTGGTTTGGATTCATGTCTTCGTTCTGTAAGTGCACCCCATTTCCATGAGATTTGGGATGTTGTAAACTAAATCAGAATGCAATTATTAGCAAATGGCATGAACCATCATTTTACATGGTAAGGCATAAAAAACATGAAATGTGGTAAGTCAGACATACAGTTTTACTAAAAAGAAGTTGAGTTTGATGTTTGCAAAATTGTTGGGAGATGGGAGCTACAGAAGGGTTGAGAAGTAAGGGGTACGGGAAGCTGGAGAAACCTGTTGTAATACAGTTCAGTGATGTGACTGGTTGAAGCAGAGTCTCTCAGAAGTAAAGATGGGTGGAGGTTCATCTTTTTTCTCCACAACGGAGAAATTTCAGAATAATGTTCTGCAATGTTTGAAATTCAATCAAGTTAAAGATTTACAGATCTATTATGCAAAGAAGAGGCTGTTTGTCGAACTACAACCCTCTCCTCTCCTCTTCTTTCTCCTCTTCTCTTATTTAAAATGCACCAATTTTTAAATTAGAAATAGTTTTTGGTAGTCCTGGACAGCACAACAGCTGCATTAAAGGGAAGAAGGCTCGTCTGTCTCTTTAGTTCTCTACCTGCTGGTGCATTAGTGTTTGTGAAACGGGCAACCTGCACATCTGGAAAGACACCACCATGCTGAACTATTCAAACAGGATGGGGTGTGACATATGCTGCCATTCAGACGCCGTTCTCGGGGAAGGCTTTGCATATTTAGCACAGCTTTTACAACAGCATGGCTTTGTGGCAGAGGAGTCTGGGAGCAGGACTGGCCTGCCTGCGGTTCAGACCTTTCACCAAATGAAAACTTTCAGCATATCGTGGAGCAAAAAATTCAACAATTTCTTTAATTTCAGTTGTTATTTATCAGGAAAGCTGCAGCATCTAATGCAGTTATTTCTTCTATGTCATGAAGTCGGGTTGGTGTGTGTGTTTCATTGCTTAGGGTGTAAGGGCACTAAAGGTTGGCGCAGTCATGTTAATCATGTAGTTTCCCCATGAATTTATTCTACTTGAGCCCCTTTATTCAGGAACACTGACAGCTTCATCCTCTTTAAGTCCAAACTAAAAACCCATCTGTTTAAATCAGCATATAATGTAGGCTCTCTTTCCTTAACCTGTTGTTTATTTTCGCCTTTTAATTATCTATCTTGTTTTCTATTTTAGCTTTTCTATTGTACCTATGGTTTTTGTTTTTCTTGTTTGTTCTGTAAAGTGTCCTTGGGTGTCCTGAAAGGCACTACCAAATAAAATGTATTATTAATATTATTTATTGTCCTGTTGGCCATAGAGAGAAATATCCAGCTGACTCAGTGTGTATCAGAGGAGGACTGAGTCTGATTCACACACTTGCTGCATTTCAGAGCTTCTTATTGTAGTTTAATGAGTAAACTTTACCTCAGTTGGGATGAGGTAATGTCAAGTCACTGAATTACCTTGTATTTGTGGAGAAGGCGCCCTCGTATTCCAAGCAGCTGCTGTGAAACATGTACCAAGAGCCTCAAGCAAACATGAAGTTGAACCAGTGGAATTATGTTGACTTAAATGTAGTTTTATTTGTACTTAAGTGTGAATGCCATCTGTGTTTGCAGACTGTATGTGGGCGTGCTCTGAGCTTCCTTCTATGAGGGCGCCAGGGTTTGTGCACGCTCAAGTCCGTGACTAGCTGAGCCAGACACACAGCAGACCATGACACCGCTGGACAGACCGAGCCTGTGAAAGCTGAATGCTAGCTATTGACGGGGGTCGCTTATAGAAAGATGCCAGTATATGAATTCTTACCAGATAAATCAGGTTGCATTTGAGTTGATGCAAGGCCGCTGTTCTGCTGGTAGAAAAAAAAGAAAATGCTTAATGTCTGTGTAACAAAACTAGGCTGCTGCTCTTTGACCTACTTGTATACTGTACACAATGAAACCGTGATACTTGAGGAGGTGCCAACATTACAAGACACAATCTTAGATTCTGCGTGATAATGCTAAGAAGCTCCTAGTACATCCAGTCTGTAAGGTTTAATAAAACTTTAATAAAAAGGGTTGATAAAAGAACTGATTAATAATTGTTCCACTCAATTGTAAGATATTACATGTCTTTTCTTCCTGCATATGAGTGGTGTTTTCCCAAGATTTAGAGGGCTGCTGTTAATCTGGAAGGTGCTTTTATTTGGGCTAAATTAAGTTTTTTTTTTTTTTTTTTTTTTTTTTTAAAAAGCAGAATAAGTTTTCCTTCAAACATGTCTAAATTTTTTTGCAATTTTTCAAACATCCCAGAGCATCACGCAGCCAGCACTGTGCTTCACTGTGTCACTGCGGTGATGGTGGCTCAGTTTTGGTCTTTTCTCACCAATCTACTTTTTTTCCACTGGGTAGGGAGTCTTTATAATGACTGTTGGTGAATGTTAAGCTAATTCTGAGGTTTCATATTATGTCAAGAAGCATTGGTTGGTTGTATTTATTTAAAAAAGCAAAACAGGACATTTGTCAAATGGAGTCCATGTTTTTTCAAGGCACTGCGTGATCTTATGAAGCGCATATTAAAATCAGATTAATATTTAACTTGGTCTACCCATTAACTTGACTTCAAAATCTTTTGTTCATCTTTTGTTAAACATTAATTTAACAGGTGCATTCCAATAAATTTTGTGACATAAATAACAAGAAAACTTTCAAATTTACAAGTATTTTCATGCTTTCATGGAGTTCTGAGTGAAATCAAAGCACCAGGTCAGTCTGTAAAAAACATTTTAGAGATTACTTTAAATTAAATTATTACGATTTTGTAACTATTGCTTCTCAAAGCTCAAACCTGTATTTTACAGCAGCAGCTACAACAAATTGAAGAGGTTAATTTGAAATTAAAATATGTATTTTTAATGTGGAAAATCTATTTCAGTGCACATCTATTTTGGGAAGAATGATATCAGAAGCAGACTTTAGGAGGGGATTGTGAGTCAGCAGCACAAGGACAGACAAAAGATCAGTTACTGCGTGAACATCTGCATGTTGAAAGAAAGGATGGATGAACGAATTAATGAATGAGTGCCAGTGTGCAAGCAGTCATGAGTGAGACAAGGATGGGGGGAGAAATGCTACATTGCAGGGTCATAGCACTGACTGATACCAGGGTCTTACAACAACACAGGCTGCTGTCTTTACACTTGGTTATTTGTTTGAGATGTTTCTCCAACTAATATGTGACAGAAATAAGAAAGCAAGTACAGCAAGGAATCCATCATCAGGCCCTTCCCTCTCGTCTAAACAGGTGCACCATTTTATGCATGGATGCCACTGAGTACAAGACAAGATGTAATCCCAATGTTTGTCAAGATTATTTTTCTCTTTTTAATAGTATTTGTATTTAACCCAACTTAAATTATGTCAATTTGACATATTTTTCATTTTCAGCAATCACTTTTCATTACTGGGTAGTTTATCGCAGCACGTGATATACTTTAATGCAGGGGTCTCAAACTCAATTTACCTAGGGGCCGCTGGAGGCAGAGTCTGGGTGAGGCTGGGCCGCATCAGGTTTTTCACAAGAAAAGTTCTGATAAAACATTCCAATGTTTTCAAATAT
>JAVQJG010078683.1:0-11939 GCA_036024015.1 Craterocephalus amniculus | reverse complement strand
AGGTTTTTAACATATATCCCCATAAATTTGATAATCAATTACTGATAACATGTTTGAAGTAGTCTATGTCTATATTTGAAAGTACAAAGTGTTTCTTTTTGTACAAATTTGAGCAAATAAGCGCTGATCCCCCTGTTTACTTCTGTTTCCAACCAAAAAGCTGAGTATTGGTTGGGGGTACTTACAGTAGCTGAGAAATTATACCACAGGGAGTACATTTCTAAAATTTCTTAGAGAACCACTGCTCTAAAATGAAACTCAGCTTCGGAAAACCAACCTTCCCTTACTCTCATCTATTCACACTCACTCACTCACTCGCACACACACAAACACAAAAATACTTTTGTGATCACTCAGTTTTGGAATTGTTCAAATAAACATGTTCACCTACATGGTCATCTGCTTGTTGGGCTTGTGATTTTAACTCCGTTCATTCACATTTCGAAAAATGTATGAAAAGTCACCATATTAGGATGTTTTTTTGTATCGCAATATTTGACCTCAGTATTTGAAAAATCCTGGGTACGGCCCTGGACACATGATATATTATATGGTACAGAAGTGACTATCATATCACATATTGATCCAAAGGTGGCACATATCAATGGTCAGCACAATTTACGGAAAACATTTCATTAATTGCAATATTAACCTGCAAGATTTACATATTGCATCAACTGTATGAACTGTGATAAACAGTAATCCCTATTTAATGAAATGAATAACGTTCAGAACACACGCAGAGCATTTATGACCAAATGTGGATGCAGAAGAATTTGTGGCTATTCTACATGCTATATAGTAGCATTGATCAAGCCATTGTTGGAATATTAACTCAAGCGAAAGCTATAAAATTTAGCCAATGTCTGTCAGAGAAAGTTTTGCGAGTGGATTTCTGTATGAGTAAACATCAAAAATAGCATCATATTACAATATATGATGAAATACAATTTCTTTGGATGCACGAGCTATTACATTCACTGTCTAATCATAGCAGTAAATTAATAGACATAACAAAGAAACAACAAAATGGAGATTAGAAATAATAAAAGAATGATGAAAATGTTCACAGTACTCTATGTACAATACTGACAATTGGATTATAGTATTATGGTGTGGAAATATAGTATTATTAATGGTCTTATGCATTAAAGTACCTTTAAAGTTTTCAAAACCTCATGACTTCTATTGATCCCCAACACACCTTAATGAAATGGTGACTTTATTTTATCATCAACACCAATAATCTTCTGTCACTGTTACATGGGTCAGTGACTGTGTTGGACCGCTCTGGTTAGAATATTGAATGTTTTATCTAATATGCAGAGAAAAGATCCTAAAACGAACAACAAAAAGTTTTACATTCTAACTTAAGCAATTGCACGGCCTGAGCCTCATGCAGTCTGAGCCCAGTGGGGAGGTTTGAACCTCAGCCTCCTGGGAGAGAGTCACACACACCGACCTGTCAACCAAAGGGATTTCCCAGTAACCAAGGAGCCAGGGTGCTTGGTCCATCAGAGGCATAGCGACATGGCCTCAACCGTCACACATATCAATCCTTGCATGGATTTAATTATGTTTTCTTTAGTTAAAAGAGCATAAGTCTTATGACATAGGATCAGAGTTTTTCATTTTGAAACACAAAGTTGACCCTGTATTGCCTTTGGGACTGCAGGACCCCGGTCTGCTGGTTTACTGGCTTGTATCTCTTGGCGAAAGGATGCAATCCTCTCAGAATATTAAGTAGTTCGACGCTATCCATCCTTCGCTATTTGATTGAGTTTGTTTCATTATCATCTCTGATCAGGAGCTTGGCTCTGCTAAACAATGTGGGTTGAATGTGGTTTAAACATCGAAATGCTGCGATGATACATGGAACTGCTTCACCGCCATGTTAGTATCGCTGTGTTTTTCAATGAAAGTACTATGTTCTAGGTCAGCACCTAAATGTATAAGATGAATTATTTTTGTCAGTGTGTACAGCAGAGATAACCAGGTCTGGTATTTAAGTGCTGCAGTCCTGAACATAGATATCTCCCTGATCCAACAGACCTGATTCAGCTTGAATGGCTCTCTTAAACAGTTTGTCTCCCATCAATCTGACTGAGGTGCACTGTGGTAGGAAACATCAAAAGCTTTGGACACTCCTGGTGTCCAAGCCTCTCTTGAGGTGGATGGGGGTTAAAGAAAAAAAAAAGAAAAAAATGTTCTAATTGTACTTGGTTGTTTATAAACTTAAAATCTCACTAGTAGCAGTAGGTGACGGGGGGAGGGGGGGTGGTCCTGACAGGAGCCAGCCCGGACTGCTGGCATGGTGAGACTGCTCTGATAGCTGAAAGCCCGGTGAGGGCTGCTTGCATAGTGGCTGGAATGAATCATCTGAATTAATGAGCTTCTTTGTTGAGCACTTGGCAGTGGTCAGTTGCAGACCAAACATTTGACTGGAAAATGCGAAGACTGAAATTTATCCAAAACTAAAGAGCAAGAACAAAACAAACATCCAGCTGATGAGCCTTACAAGGGGCCATATGTACCCTCAGAGTAACTGTAACTGTTATTTACAAATGCTAACTTTGCGAGAAAACTTTTTGATGCTTTAAAGTCATCAACAAGTCAGCCATCCATAAAGGAACTGGGTTGATGAAACTCTCCATTGGGTTGACGCAGTTCAGACTATCAGTGAAATAATGTCCTTAGAAGCTGTGTCCAAGATATTTGCAGCGCTGTCATTTTTTGATTCTGCATATTAAAATAACTCGTCCATCTATAAACCTTCTGCTGTGGTCCGCAGTACTAACAGTAAATGTGATAGCAAAACCTTCCTACAATATGCTAGACATCGCTTCTGAGTTGTAGCTTTCATAGAGAGAGTCACTTTCAAGCCAGGCAGCATGCTTTGATGTAAAACTATAAAATGCGGATGAAACTGTCAATTCTCCAAACACTTTCTCAGGATGCGTGCCAGAAAAAGATAGGAATACAGGGAATCAAGTTCTTTAACAACAAACCCTGTTCAGGTAGTGCTTGTAAACCAACAGCGTCTACCCAAACGAGTTCAGAATGAGCTCACCTCACTGCAAATTACACCAAGCCTCTCAACATCAACAAATTAAAATGCTTTAGTGGAACCAGCAATAAAGAAGCTAAAGGAAAACCTCACTGTGAAAAAAACATCTGTGTCTTGTTCAGACAGTGGCTCAGATGCAGAGTAGAACTGTTGAGAGCTGAGATGCATGCTACAGTAAATGTCACATTAATCTAGGTGGCATTCAACCTTGTAAGAACAGGGATTAGAGCCAAACAGGTGTTTACACTGAATGTTACCAGAAGAGTACCACTTGCTCGTGGTATCAAGGTTGCTAATTTAGGTACATACCATTGATGCTGGAGTTCTGGTGTTTTGTGACTGCCAATACTTGCCGACCAATCTGAAACGATTTCTTCTCACTCCAACTAACGCTTAGTGAATTTTACTGATTTATGCATTAAATTCCTCACGGGTGATCTGGCAAATGCCAAAAGATTCACATGGGCTTGTAACCAAAGATCTAAACCTCCTTAGATCTCAGGAGAATGTGAAGAAATACCGTGGCTATTTTCTCTGTTTCGTCTGAGCTCAGAACGTATTTTTACCAGTCACAATTATGCCATTAACTTTCCCTGTGCTTTACTGCAAACCAATCACAGGCAATAAACTGTAAATAATGCAAATAAGTATATATGTCATGGTTAAAATCTAAAAGATGGGATACTTTATCTAATCTGGGCATTTACAGTGTAAAACATTAGTTTGAGCTTGAGTTAACGATCTAATATAGCAAAGGAAATGAAAGCTTCTGTGAACAAGGTCCTTAAAACAAACTCATTTTGATGAGAAAAACACACTCTTTCCATCTAAGATGTTTGTGAAATGTTAAGCAAGTTGGCCTTGTTCGTTGCGAGAGGAAGGACCGACAAACATATTGTAGCCTACCTGCAGAAAGTCACAGAGAAGCCTCAGAGGGGATGCATGTATTAACAAAGTACATGCCAGATGTTTCCTCTATGAACGTAACTCATTTATACTTGTCTATGGAAAGCTTTCAGACAGGTCTGGCACTCCATCATAATTCAAAGGGTGAATTTCTCCAGCACAGGAGGCGTTTTCTGGGCAGAA
This sequence comes from Craterocephalus amniculus, assembly GCA_036024015.1. Classification (NCBI taxonomy): domain Eukaryota; kingdom Metazoa; phylum Chordata; class Actinopteri; order Atheriniformes; family Atherinidae; genus Craterocephalus; species Craterocephalus amniculus. The sequence continues at coordinate 7,783 of JAVQJG010078683.1, read as the reverse complement.
GCATTAAATGGTTGGATGGAGTGTTAATGAGGTTCATGTTACTCACAGATAATTAACCCTGGATCATGTTCAGAGGATTTTTTAAGTTAGTGAGCTAACACATACATATGGAATAATTTTGATCCCAAAGACATGTTTGATACACATGACTTCAACACACACATTTAAAATCAAAGGTTTCCCTGCTAGTTCATTATTGGTATTTATTGGCTCCTTCACTGGCTCTATATTTAGCCCAACATCGACTCACAGTTTTAACTGAAACATGGATGATGCAGAGAAGAAATGATAAATGTCTCCTGCAACAGAAGAATACATTTGACTCAACCTGATAAAGTCAAACTTTGATAACATCAGTGGATTAAAAAGGACAAGTATGAGAACTTTTATATGCTCAAACATTTATTTCAGAAATGCTTTTGGAAAGAACAATAGGATAGGAGTTAGATAGAGAAAACAAACTGCAGAGACTTTTAAGCATAAAAATGCAGCAAAAATTAACTGTACTACAGCCCTTTCAGCTCTGGATGATTAACATGTTTTCCATTTGGAGGCTGAATAACTCACAGAACCTCAGCCAAAACAGACTGAGAACCAATCAAAGCGACGCAAAAAGAAAAGAAAAAGCAAACTCACTTGCTAAATGATAGTGGGAGGAAAGGCACGCTCAGAACCTTTCTCTCCCTTTCTGTCTGAAACAGATAAGCAAAACTTCAAACTGCACTCCAAACTAGTCCCTCATATCGGCACATTGCTAAAACAGAGGATCGAGTCTAAGCTTTCAGGGTGATTCCCGAATACAGTTTACCCACCCAGGGGTTCATCGGGGGTGAATTCAAACTGTGGTTTGTCTGAGCAGGAGGAGGGCCAGCTGGAACCTTTTCTTTCTGACATTTTTTGGGACCGGATCTGCCGCCAAGTGTATATACACATACTCGTACTTAGGTGTGTATGTAGCAGCCAAATCAACTGTATACTTTTATAGGACGCAAGTGGAGGGTGAACTATTTGACTGAATGAAAATAGAATTTAGACTTATATTGTGTCTATGACTTATATTGTACTACTACTAAACAATAAAAAAAGAACTATTATCAAGTTAAGATGTAGATTTATCTCTACTACTGCTCATCCCCATAAGAAACAAAAGCAGAAATATCAAGTTCTGATACAGACAGGTACTATACCGTACAAAGTCTTACTAATAACCCCGTACATAGCAATGCACATGTGCCTGTGATGCAAAAACGATGCAATGAGCAAATCATTTTGTATCTCTTGGGGAGTCCACGATTACATTGGTGCACTAGACAACTGTCAATATTTTCTAATGACCAAATCTAATAAATTATGCAATACTGCTAGGAAATGAAAAAATAAGGCAATAAGCTTTACTTTGATAAAAGCTATGCAAGACAATTTAAATAGAATTAGTGAATCAGCCCACAAGTAGCTCTCCGACTAAAAATGCTGTCCTGTTCGTTAAAGTTGATTAAAATAAACAAAACATTTTTGATATTAGATATTTATTTTTTTTACAATGAAAAAAAAATGCACCTGTTCAAACACAGATGCGGCAAAGATTATGACTCTCTTCCCCTGCAACACACTTACCTCCTTGAAGAGAGGGCTGACTCAGGGCTAAGAGGAAGAGTCCACAGAAGAGCAAGAGAAAGTTTCTGTTAGCCATCTCGCTCCAAAATGCACCACCCCTCTCCCGATCAGCTTGTTTTATTCTCTTCTAGCTAATTACCACTTCCCCAAGGTCTCAAAGAGCAGTGAAGAAAAAAAGAGGGAAGATATATACTGTATAAAAAAAAGATACAGGACTCAGTGTAATTAAGAGAGGGCAACGACTCTTGTTCAATGGATCACTTTGCTTTATTCCCCCCTCTGTGTCTGGTGTTGCTGTTTTTATTCTGGTCACTCCTGCCAACAGCACAGACGCTGCTGCCAGCAAGGAAAGAGAGGGAGAGAGAGAAAGGAAAAGATACACACGCACACACACACACACACACACACTGATCCCACCCCCCTCACCCAGAAGGAATTGAACTGTCTGCCAAACATTTGCATGGATATGCAGCATACTTATCTGTAACAGTCAAAAAAAGAGAGAGAGGAACAGCAAATCGCATAGCAGAATAATTACCTGCTCTCTTTGGCTGTATCCTCAGCTCATTGGGTTTTAATAAAAGTAAGAAATATTACTGTTTCTTGAAAGCAACTGAACCAGAAAACACTGAGGTAGAGGAAAAAGAGCACACCCCCTAATGGCATGTTGTCAGATGAGCCATTTCAGTCACTGGCTTTATGAATAAATTGACACGACAGAGTGGATGAAAAGAAACGAGAAGGCCGTCAACATCACATATAAACAAGAGCGAAGACTTCAGAAGCAATTCTCTCTGTTTTACATTGAAGGTTCAAGAGGCCTTTAGTGAATGAGCTTTGAACAAGACCAGAAGAACCTGAGCTTTGCTGAACTGACAATGAGTTATTTTCTATTTAAAATCCATCAGACACAGAGATCGGAGAGAAGTGAAAAAAAAGAACCCAACATTAAGGGTCTTGCCTGTGATCAACAAAAGCCAACAGAACATCTTGGAATTGTGTCCACCACTGGAATTTCACTGTATGGATGAAACCCAGTTCCTCCAAAAAACATTCCCTCTTTTGGTGGTTTTATGATTGCATGTTGAAAACTGCATACTGTTTCTCTTTAAGTGTTTTTTGGGTTGATATCTGGAGACAGTGATCATTGTTTCTCTAGCTATGCTGTTCTGTGGATCAAGACAATTTTCATCCTGGAAGATACCATGTCCATTAGGATGGAAATCCAATACGATGACTCAGAAGGACTTTGTCAAGTTTTACTGTAATATTTCTGTCAAAGGGAACAGGTGGACCCAAACATTCCAGCAGAATGCACTTGTAAGAAGTCCCACATAGGAAACAGGGAAAGGAAAACACAAAACAGGAGAAGTTATGGTTTCCTTACAGGCAGAGGCTGAACAAAGAAGTAAAAACAGTGCTTTTAAATAAAAAGTGTTGATGTACATGAGAACAGAGCGATCAAGTGGTCTCAAAACTGCTACATATCATAACCTGTAAAATGGTTTTTCCTATCACATGTGAAAAAGGAGCTTTGACATCCTTGCACCTACATCACTGAATCATAACATTTAGTAGTGTGCTTAAACTTTTTATGTACACTCAGTGCTCTTAGGGCTGCCACAAATGCAGAAATGGTGTTAAGCCAGTATGTTTTGACAGGGTGAAGAAGTGCAGTCGCACTGTATTTTCCAGGCTGTTGGACCATGGTAAACACAACTTTAATAGATAATTGGGCTAATTTATTATTTTTTTCTGCACCGTGGAAATGGGCCTCACACAGTGGCTCTGAGACTGAGCTGCCAGCTGTCTTGTTAAGACATAAAATCATTCATGTCCCCCATTCTTTTAATGTGCTGCTGTCAGTTTCAGAACCTCATGAGATAGTGAATAAACGTGTTTCTTTTAAATAAAAAAGAGTGAGTAGTGCTTAGTTGGAATTTGCATGTATACGCGGGTGTTCCCACACAGCTGACGATTAACCAATACTGCAGAATTATTTCTTGAATGACTTATAAATGTTTAAACATGTTCCCACTGCGCTCACAGGTTCCATGTGAGCAGAGGTAAGGTACATTTTTGACCAGTGTAAAAAAACATCACTGTGTAAAAAAACATCACTGAATCATGTCGTGCAGTCCCACAATGCTTTGTGCTTTTCACATTGGCTGACTTCATGCTCTCATGATCCAAAGCTCACAGTTTTAGTTTCAGGGTTTTCATTAAAATGTTTTCTTATCTGTGCTTTTGACAGTACCTGCAAAATGAAGATTAAGAAAAAAAAGAGTGTTGTTTGATATTTTATTATAAAAGGCTGCAGAGTTTGGCCTCTTGAGCCAAAAGAAACCATATAAACCCCTCTTTTCTCAGTGTTCATCTGTTTCACCTGATCGTTTTAGAAAATACCTTCAAACACACGATGATGGAGAACATTTACTGAAAGGGAATATAATGAAACATCTGACTACATTTTCGGTTCTTTCACTAAAAACATTTTAAAACTATTTTGCCGACTGTTTCTGATTAAATGACTAAGAAATTACATCAACAAGATTTTGAACTGGAGATTTATTAGTACCAGGACAAACACCAGCCTCTGGATTCATCTTTGTTCAACATGTCTTGGCTGTAACTTGGTCAACACCTCATCGCTGAAAGGGCTGTCAGTGTGTCCATCTTTATGTTCGACCCTGAGTCACATATTTGGGCTTTTAAGTAGAGGAGGTTGCGGACAGGTCCTTTTTACTGGCAATAGCTTCAGCTAAAGTCATTACTCTCTCAGACACAGACCTGACAGACCAGACTGTGGCATGCATGCCAATGGATTCTGCTTTCCAAGACACACAGTATCCTTCACAGTGGTGACGTCCACTATTAATGTTTATATTACCTCATGTTTATTTGATTGAAGTTAGGTAAGGCATGTCAGTAATGTTAGCTGGCAAAAGGTAGGTTCAGAATGAATACAAAACATATTTTCACTTCATTGGTGGAGAGTCATTCAGTTGTGGACAAGCTCATTACCAGCCAAGCAGATTTTTTTTGTACCCCAAGCATCTTCTCCTTCCTCTGTTGTAAATTCCTTTTAAAATGCCCCTTATTATGTTTGACCAAACACACCCTACAGTAATAAAACAACTTTGAACACACAGACTCCGCTTTTCCCTTTAACTAAAGAGAAATTTGTACATTTTCATGATGGAAGGAAGTCAATTTTATTTTAGCATTAAGTGTAAAACCTACCTGAGGCAGTTTAACCTTCCAGAGGAAGTGCAAAACTAAACCCAGCAAGACCTTATTGTGCTGGTGTTCCTTGATACATCATTCATAGCAAGAAGTTTCACTTATCTGCTTGAAATATTCTCTCATCCTGCACCCTGGAATGGCGATTTAAACAATGAATGAAAACATCTGTTTTCCTCAGTAAACTCATCTGTTACATGAAAAAAAAGAATCCATTGTCTTAAGTCAAAAAAAGAGGAAAAAAAACTGAAACAAAACACAAAAACATGCAAATATTTGAGCTGCTCTCAACTCGATGATTAAAGAAAATCATTAATTACAACCCAAACATCAAGAGAAATCTGACCTAATGCTGCGTTATGCATGGTACTACTCCATGTTTGATTTAGGACAAAAAAATCCCAGCTGACTGGTCCATGTGGGAACCTAAAGTGTATTCTGGATGAGAGCAATGTTTTCCTCAATCTATTTGCAAGTCTTAATGTCTATTTTAGCTCATGTCTGGTATTCCTCCTTTGGGCTGAGTTAGATGGTGTTTTTGCCAAAATAAAAGTTGAGATTGAACATAGACTTTAGTCAAGGCTGAGGAGAGGCCCCATATAATGTATTCCTATTTGTGTGTGAGTCACTGTTATTCTGCAACAACAAAGCTGAATATTTTTTAACTTTTTGACAGAAATATAACATATATATACCTTTAACTTTTGCAATAAAAGTGCAGAGCACATAGTATGACTGTTCTGCCCTTTCCTTCAGTGGGAAAAAGCAAAATATCTGCAGATGGATGTGTCAGATGTTCCCATTCCCTATTCTTGTTTAGGTCCAGATGTTGGTTCAAACACATAAATGAACCTTACCAGGGTTTTGAACCAGTGTCAGTCTATGTACCTGCCACATAGGCATTAAAAAGAAAAAAGGCCTTTCTTAAGTATCAAACAACCCCATTAAGTTGTCTGTCAAAGGTCTGGGTGGTACATCATCGGCTGATTAGGACAAAGCACCGAAGATGGTGCAAAAGCCTCTTGAAATGCTACTGTTCACTCAATTTTGCCTATCTGAGTGACAAAGCAATCTGAAAAAAATCATATTTTGGGGTGCAGAGGACTGTTTGAGTAAAACTACGCCACTGCGCCTCATTGATCTCTCTGGATTTTGGTACACATGTTCAAAATGCCAGGGCAAACAAAAAAGGATCTCGGAAGCAATGGCCTAAACCCTACAGGAACTTTACCATTTTGGGTTAAAATTGCCATTCTGGTGTTTTACTGACATCCCAGAGATTTTATCTTACAGCCATCAAAATTGGTCAGAATGCTTTGACGGTACACAGGATTGGCAAAAACCTTTTTTCAAAGAAAAAAGTTTGTAAGAAAAATGGCATTCTGGAGCTGAAAAACAGGAATGTTGAAAAGCTGAACGTAGGTGGCAGAAAATAAAGTTGCAAGTTCACTATGAGATCTTTAAAAAGAGACTGAGGGCTTATAATCTCGAGCTAAGAAGTGAGAGACAATCATTCTTTTCTGACATCATTACTAAGAACTGAAACAATGCTCGAGCACTGTTCGTTACTGTTAACAGGTCAACTAGTCCTCCTGTAACTCCAAAACGTCTATCAAACAAGTCTGTAATGAGTTTGCTTCTTTCTTTACTAAGAAAATTCAGAAATTCAGGCAGTCATCCAGTGCTTCCATGCCAGGGATAGAACATGTGTCATCACTGTGTCCACTCAAAGATATAAACACAATGACGCACTTCTCTCCAATCAGTTCAAAAGAACTGGATGAGATCATTTGCCATCTGAAAACCACCACTTACTGTCTTGATAGCCTGCCAACAGGGTTTTTCAAGACTTTCAGGATGCATGGCCTCAGATATTTTGCAGATTGTAAACATGTCCCTGCTTTCAGGTGTCTTCCCTCAGAGCCTAAAAACAGCCGTCATCAAGCCGCTCCTGAAAAAGAACAACTTAGACCCAACCCTCATGAGCAGCTGTAGGCCGATATCAAACCTCCCCTTTCTTAGTATGATTACAGAAAAAGCTGTTTTCCAACAACTATACAACTTCCTGACACTACATAATTGTTTTGATGTCGACCAATCAGGTTCTGGCCACATCACAGCACTGAGACTGCTCTTGTTAAGATCTTTGATGAAATCTGCTTGAATACAGATAGCAGAAACATTCTGTCCTGGTACTGCTGGATCTCAGAGCTGCATTTGACACGGTAGGTTTAAAAACTGGGTAGGCCTTTTTGACACTGGAATTAACTGGTTTGAGTCCTATCTAAAAGACAGCAACTAATTTGCGTCTATAGGTGCCTACAGTACAAATCTGAGCAAATTAAAATAACATGTGGAGTTCCCCAAGGCTCTATCCTGGGGCCCCTGCTGTTGAACCTCTACATGCTCTCACTCGCTAACATTCTAAAAAAACAACTAAATATATTGCCATAGCTATGCTGATGACACACAAATCTACATAACAATCTCACCAGGAGACTACATTCATATCCAGTCACTGGTGCATTGATCAGATTAGAGACTTGGTGTGTCAGAACTTTCTTTAGTTAAATGAAGACAAAACTAAATCTTAACTTTTGGAGTAAAAGAAAAAAGGATTAGAAACCACCAACAGAGCCAGAAACCTGGGTGTAGTCATGGACTCAGACATGAACTTCAGTAGTCAAATTAAGACAGTTGTGAAGTCAGCCTATTATCATTTAAAGAACATATTGAGGATTAAAGATTTGATGTCTCAGCTGGATTTAGAAAAACTTATCCGTGCATTTATTTTTAGTAGACTGGACTCAGTGGCGTGCACAGGTAGACGTCAGGTGGTGCTGGAGCACTTGCCCTTGCCCTCTTGACCGAGTAAGTGCCCTTAACAGAGTTATTATTAAGTCATCATTATATTGTTAGTAATACG
>JAVQJG010078675.1:0-12565 GCA_036024015.1 Craterocephalus amniculus | reverse complement strand
AACTGAACATATAAGGATTGCAACCAAACACATTTACCTTGATGGTCTCCTCAGAGATGTCTTCTTGCTTGTACTGCGTGCCGTACCACTCCTCCGTCCTGTCTGTTTGACCCTCAAATGACTTTGAAACCACTGCAACTCTGGAAAACAGTGAAAAAGAAATAAAGAACATAGGTGTGTGTACAGAGGAACTTCTGCTAGAGCTTATTATCAACTCTACGTCATGTTGGCTTCAGCTCCAATGTATGAGTGATGCATGATTTCATGTGGTTCATGTTTGAAAGAGACCCCACCAACATCAGAATTCCGCCACCAGAAATAAGTGGCTTGATGCACATTTAGAGCAAGTTCAACAGTTTAATCAGAGGGATATAACGGCATGTTTGTGGGTTGTCATTAAAATCTATTATAAAAAAATCCCCCATATGGTTTTTGTTGCACAGCATATTTTGGATTCTGTTAGATTCTGTCACAATGTCTTTTATGTAAACAGCTCTAAATGACATACCTTATTTCTCCTGTCATAATCTACATCTCCCTGCAGCGAATATGAATATTAATTAGAACTTCAAAGGCTTGTTTGAACTTTCCAAAACAAACGTCCTCATTAAACAAAAACGGTACCGTCACCAGCAGACGGCTAGGAGAAGTCCTGCAGGTGTTGGCAGCTCCGTTTCGGGAGGCACCACTTAAGTTTATAACGAGATAAAATAAATTTGGTCTCTTCCTCTCCCCAATTGCTACTCTAGCCCATAAAAAACGAACTGCCATTGCAGCTGAGCTGGAGGTGAGGTGGCTGTCCTTTTAACTTCTTGTGATTTGGGGCATCCTGAATGTTCATACTGAAAACAAGCCAAAACAGTCAAATTAATCCAAGGCCACATCCTCCCTTTGTGTTGGACTCATGTTTGGTCCATGGGATGTGTAACACCTGTAAGTCTAAAGCACTAAAGTTTATAAAAGCTTAAGTATCGCAAGTTTATGCTACGGAATTCTCTGCTCTTTACTTTTAAGCAAGTTTTTTATTTTATTTTCTTAACTGATTTGCTTCCAGAATTTAAAGTGTTTTTAATTAAATCATGACTCTCTTTCACTGAAGCTTTGCAACACATAATTTGCTTCACCAGAGTGTCCCGTTACCTCCGCCCTCCGTTAAAAAAGAAGACATCTTTTGCCGTCTTTGGGAGTGAACGATTGCTTTTGAAAAGAGGTCAAAAATGGTTTTGGCAGCCAGTGAGTTAATGGTGGCATCCCCAATAGGAGCGGCTCTTTCCTCTGGGATGGCAAGACAAGAAGGGAGATACTTTTTTGTCATTTTTCCAACAGGAAGGATGGCCCCACATCATCAACTCCTTACTGGTAATGGGCTGAGTTTAAACACTAGTGGAGAACTGTCAGCCGTCAAAGATTAAATAGGAACTTAAATAAAGGCAGAGACTGATTCACAATCAGTGAGCCAGCCAATTAGAGCATGGCATCTCCTTCCTTTCAAGCATTAATGAATGGACTAGTTAATATCATCATTGCCCTTACTAGAGAAAAGGCTCCACAGATCCAGAAGTGCACTGATGTTTGGGATAACTCTTTAAAAATGGGAAAACATCTCCAGCCTTCACAGAAGTTTGTTCTGTTGCTTGAATATCTTTCTGGTGGTTCCTGGCCATCACTAAAACCATCTACACACTAAGTACATGCTCTACAAGCTCTTAGTACCATTTATATGTAAAACACATAGTTAAGTCGGATCTATGTGGCACAGCTGCACATTTATGACAGTCAGTTCAAACCCCACAAAGCGAACAACTCTTCATGTAAAATCAAAAAAACTTAACACTTTATGTAGTGTTGAGATTTATTTTTGTGGCTGCAGAGGAAATCAGATCTGTAAAGCTATCCTGTCTTAATTCTTTTTAGAGGGAAAAAACAATGTAATATGAATGCAGATGGCAATGCATCTACATTAATACATATTTAGAATATATACAATAATTTAAAACTGAAATAATACCAATTACATAAAAATAATGCCTCTGAGCATTTAGTAAATATTTGAGTTACTATATGATACTTCACTAACCAGAGATGTTTATTCTCTTTTCAGTTTTCAGTTCATGGCCAGAGATTAAAAGTGTGTCTCACCAACCTCACGTTTTCTGGTTTCAGCTTATTAAGCACCATCTCAATCAGATCTGGTCTGAAGTCCTCCAGAAGGTATTCTGCGGCTAAGACTTCTTTCAGAGGGTAGTACTGCAACACATAGAGCAGACATTTATTCAGAGTGCATTGCCTGAGCTGAAATGGGGATTAACTGTGTGTTATGTGGAGACATTTCAGTACATTTACATATTTTTTTAAAAGGCAAAAATAGAAAAGAAACAAAAGCTGCCCCCTACAAACAAGATTCATACAAACATTGTAGTGTGTGATAATTTAAAAGACAGAAAATGAAATAAAAAAATTAAAAATTTCTATTAGCTGACATAGCTAAAAGCTTTTGGTACTTTAAATGTGAAGAAATTTCAAGAATATCTGTTACACATGTGATAAATGTTTCCCATCTCACTGTGTTTGTGAAATAATGAAGAATTTCACAGCCAAACTTGGTGGAAACAAATTTCTGTAATTATCTCCACAGTATCCACCAGATACACAACTACCTGCAGGGAGATTCACAGAGGAAATATTAAGCTAGCTTAAATCTGACCGTGTCCATATCCTCAGAAAACAGTCAGCAGCACCTGCAGGCGGCCTGATGGCGACACAAGAAGCTGCATTAAGTCTCTGCAGCTGTAAAATGGAACCTACATGAAGTAGACCAGCCACTTTGGAGGTGTAGCCACGGGGTCGCTCCTTGTCCTTGAACCTGAAGGCAACTTTGCTTAAATCCTAAAAAGACAGAGAAGATTCAGCTTTGAATTTGTGTCCACAAATTGTTTTATTTTCATTTTTTCTGAGCAATAGTTCCTTTTTTATTTCACAAATGAAGAAAGAGACTGAGCTGAGTCATGAGCAGCTGCCTACAGGTACCCCGCCGCACCCTCCATCCCCCTTTTCCCTTCAGATGATGAACAGATTCTCGCTCCTTTTGTGTGAACCAGCTGTGTAACATGTCAAAACAAAAAAGGATCACAACAAAAGAGCAAAAAAAAGTGCATTGGTGGGAGCAGATCAGCTGGACACTGAATGATGCTGGTGATAATCTCCTGGCAAAAAAAAGCTGCATGTCTGTTCAAATGCAAAAGGAGGCTGATAGTCTGCCCACACAGATGTGCTGAGGAGCCAATCAGCTTTCTAAATGTCGCACTTTGCAGATAGTGCCTTCAACAATCTGAATGTAGTCGCACTTAAAATCATCTTATTTAATCCAAAATAATCGTAGAACTAAGCGCTTATTGTGTGCTGGAGCTACAACCCTATACTACGGTGTTGTTTTTTCACAGGCTGTGCTATGCAGCTGTAATCTCACTGCACTAGAAAGACATTAATATGAGACAAGCTCATCTGGCGATCATAAGAGAGCAATTGTCCTTCACTTGGTGGAAAAACAATGCTAATCATAATGCTGATACATAAATCAAACAAAGCAGAGAGGTGGTTGTTCATGAAAAACCATTGCTATTTAAATGGAAACATTATCATACATCCAAGAAGTCCTGCTTTGGAGCGATTTTTATGAGATGCTGACAGGAAATGATGTGAATGAATAAACAGAATTTACTTTGCACTCTTCAAACACCCATTCTTGGGGCCCTTCAGTGCGCAGTTTCTGGATGTACTGGAACATGTGAAAGATGATGTCCTCTACGTGCACTGCAAGGACATAAAATCACAGGGAGGACATTAAAAAAACAAAACACAAGTCTACCTATATTCAGCTATTTCTAATCATATGTATATGATATACTTACAAAGACCTTCCTCTGTCAAATCCACATTGATGATAAAGAACATGAATCCTCTGGCTCCTTCTTTTTGCCCTCCAACGAGTGTGTTCACCCAGCCTTAAAAATAATAAACATGGCACATTTCTTTAAGTAAAGGGTGTATAGATAGATAGATATGCTTTATTTCAGACTCAAGGTCCATAAACACACAAAAATAAAAATATATTCAAAGACAGACAATGTATAAGATTAATAAAATATAAGGGGGTAGTGGGTGGGGGAAAGTTAAAAAAAAATATGTATAAAAAATAGCCTAATGACCCTTGTTTGTATGTTTACTTTAATTATACAACAAAAAACAAATATGAGTTAATCGTACTTATCGAGTACTCAACAATAATAATCTACTATTCTCAAAGTGCTGCTCTTAATAAAACCTGTTGGAGATTAAATCTGAAGACCTAGTGATCAAAAGAGTTTTCACATTTGGTTTTTCAATATTAAATAATCAAAAAAACACAAATAACCATTTATGCAATATTAGTTTTGTGTGTAGAGATTTTTTAAACAATCCTTTAAATGTTTGCAGGTCAGTTTTTTCCTTTAGTACCTTTGGATTTCAGCTCAGACAACAAGCTTCCAGGTCCTTCGTGACCAATCAGATGTCCCAGATAATGTCCTGGGTTAGATTTATAGTACTTCTGCAGGTCTGGGATGGGAAATGTAACGTACAAGTTTCTTATGTCTTTGATAGGGACCACTTTGTAGAATTGCTGCAAAAGAAGAAGAAACTGCATTACTAAAAGAACTACTAAGGAAATCATAGAAAATGTTTTGACATTACAGCTTTTTATGAAAATAAATCAAGAGAAATAAAATGAACATATGCTGCCTGCCATCTTACATCAATGTAAAAGTGTGTAGAGAGTAGAATATCATGATGAGACTCACTTTGAGATGCACTTCCTGGAAGGGATGCTCCGGGAACTCTGGGACAGGCACATTCTTATTTTCAACTTCACCGAATAGGTTTATCACCATGGAAGTCAGCTCATCAAGTGACTCTGCGAAAACAACATAACAAGAAATGTAGTGTAAGACTTTCATAATTAATGTCTCCCCGTTGATATCAGAGTGCAAAGAGGAAGCACAATGTATCATAGGTGACCTTTGCCAGGACCACATCAGTCAAATAAACATGCTAAATATCATTAGAAACCTCCAGGCAGGGCTTCAGCTTAATCATTTTACAGAAGATCTGAGAAGAAAGATGCTTTGAGAAAAGACTTTTCCAAATGTTTTTTTTTTTTGTTATTTTATGGAAAAACAAAGTTTGTCTAATGTAAATGTAAGCAGAGCGTTAAAAAAATGAAATGAAATGAGGGTATAACAAATAAACGTCTTTTTGTATTAAATTCTTATTTTAAGTTGGACAGTTTTGATCATCCATATTGATCACTAACACGTGATAAATGTGCAACATCCCTAGCTGAAGAGAAAACTTCCACTGTGCACAGATGTACTGAGGACAGAAGGATAACAACAATTCACCACTTTCTGGTTGAGTTTCTTCTTAAAGTTCAGGAATCACTGTCTTTGCTAGAAAATGCCCTCAAGCTTTCATAATGACTTTTTCTGGTTGACTTCTCATGGAGAGGATGTTTAAAACTTGCTCAGACTCACTTCCTTGGGGGACAGATGAGCCAACGTGCTGTAAATTGCATGAAGAACAGGTGCTGCATAGCATTATCTCACAGCTGTGGCCGATTCATCTTCTAACTCAAGGCTTCCTTCGTCTTTTTGCTCATTTCCAAGTTCAACACTTAATCTCTTTGCCTCAGCACAAAATGGAGAAGGCCTTAAAGCTAGAGTTGGGCTGTTTCTCAATTCAGAGGTACTTTCTACAACAGACTTGTCAGAAGTACATATACTTCTGAGGTACCAATATTATGCTTTTGGAATGGAAGCTTACTTCATTACATTAAAGTTGTCGCTCTAATAATAACAAACGGCATTTCTTCAGTATTTACAAAGATACAAACAGTAGGATTGTATAATTTATATGTTGCTATATTGCTATATGATATATATATGTTGTTATTTCTATCATAGCTCTGCCATCTTTCTAACGTGATCAGTGCATCCTGGGCCACCAGAAGTCCACAAAAGTGGGCGGAGCAAGTCCACTTCCTCAAGCGTACTTGACTTGATGAGTTCTGTGTATTGGAAAAGTACTTGGACCTCAACTGATGATGTTTCAAAAGTACAAAAGAACACAAGTACAGACAAGTACGCATTTTGAGCAACGGTCTTGGTAATGTTGGAGAGTTAGTGAGATTTAAAAGTGGCACTTCCTCTGAGCTCCACCCCCTCAAACCAATGCATTGTTTGAAGCCACGCCCCTTTCGTTAATGCTCCATCCAAAGTCACGCCTCCTTCCCCCATTCAGACCGGAAGGCAGGGATTGGTCAGAGTATTTGCAAGTCTGCAGCTCTCAGTTGTCTGACTTTTTTCGTTTCTTCTTATGAATACTGTAAATAACGTTTTGACTTCTCTCAGGATGAAAGGACCATCTCACCCCATATAACAAAGAGTGTTTGAACACAATTACCAACTATGTTTAAACTGAATGATGCCCAAACCAAGAGAACCGAACAGAGCTTTTAAATAAAACTCAAGTACAACATCTCTATTATATCAGCTGTTTGTCTGCTGTTGTGCGATGATTTGGTGATAAAGGTTGAAATGCTGTGGTTTTCCACATCCACCATGTACTGCATGACTTGCCCTCCTTGTTCCTCCATGACAGCAGTCATGCGGTATCTAAAGCACTTTGCTGAGACATAGTGAGAATTCTGAAAGGTCATCCTTATTACATTGGTGAGAGATGAAGTCTTACCTCTTCCCAAAACACAGAGTCCCATGAGGTTAGAGGAGTAATATGTAGAATGAAATTTCAGGAGCTCTTGGCGAACGTCAATCCCATCTTGAGTTGGTCTGGTCTCGAGTGTTAGTTTGTTCCCTATATATGAAACATTAAATCCGCCAATTAGTTATATCCCCCTTGTTGACAAATTCAGACCCAAATTTCTCAAACTAAAGCTTCATGTTCAACTTAAACTATTAATGAATAAAACGCTCAGAAATGTAAAGGCCTAGGCAAGAATAAATATTCACTAAAACATGTCTGCAGTAACTAAAACAGTAACCGTTGAGTTTGTCCATTTGAGAGCAGAGATGGAGGAATTTCTTTTTACAATATAGTTATGAGTACAACCTATCTCAAAGAAATGCTTGCGTGCCATGTCTGCATCTACTATGAGTCAAATAAAGGCGATATCTGGAATCAAGTTAAGTGGTTTAGTTTTTCGGAGAATCACAAATAAAGCATGAGTGCAGTGATTGTTTTAGCTGGCTCTGAGAGCATGGATCTCAGGCCCGTCCGATCATCTCTTAACCTTTAATAGAACAGATTATATAAATCAAGACTGCCATCAGGTGGTTGTTCTGAGCTCAGAGATGATCCAAGTGCATGTGACTCGGATCAGAGATTAACAGAGAAAGAAAAACTCTTCTTCTGATGTGAAAAAGCTTTTTCAAGGCAGGTATTTCTGTTTTAATGCTCAAACTATTCATAACTTTTAGATATTGATTAAAAGCTTCAATTGTAACATTAGATAAGATTAATCAAATCATATCCTCAGCAAAAAGCAAAATCTCAAACCTAAACAGGGTACAGTTGCTTCAATGCAGCCTAACAGCACCACTGAGATATAGCTCAGTGTTGCTCTCTGTTTGGCCGGACAGACAATAATCCTGCTATGACATCCACGTTAACAATCATAGCAGGATGCAAAAACCCCAAAGCAAAACCAGTACATGAAGGTTTTTTTTTGTTTTTTTTTAAAGTCTGGTGAGAATTCCTGATGGTTCCTACCGGTTCCAAATTTACTGAAGGGGTGGTTTGGGTTGCCTGTAGCCTTCTCCAGCTGAAAAAGCCTCCAGGCATCATTCATCAGGTTCTTTTCATGCTCAGAGTCCACAGCATTCACCTCCCGGTCTTTGCAGCTCTCATCAAACAGAGGGCACAGAAAGAACTGGGCAAACCTGAGGAGGATGAAAAGAACAAAAGGAATTCAGCATGGAAAAATCCCCACACGGATTTAAGGCTTTGTTGTACAGCTCGGAGATATGAACCAAATTTCATATCTTCATATTTTTTTCTTAATCATAATATCGGATATCTCTCTCAATGTAATTTGTTTTTTGGTCAAATTACCAAGGAGACAGTTTAAATGTACAGCCTTGAGTGCTAAATGGACTTTTATTAGGGATCAGAAGCACATACGTATTAAAATGTTTGACTGAAATTAAAGTAGATGTGTATTAAAACTATAAAAAAATAACTTTCAATGACCATAACAAGGATACACTTGTGCAAAATGCTAAAAAAAAAGAGGGAGATACTTTTAACTCAAAAACAAGCTCGATATGAATGATATTCCCTCATTCTATATCTCCTGTGAGAAAATCTTGTTATATTGTCCTGGCCTACTTTGCCGTTTTCAGCATTTGTATATTAAATGTGTTTTGTATTAACAATGTACAGCAGGACAATATATACATGCAAAGAAAGGATACTGAGATTAGATGATGAATAATCATTTGCATGAGAATAAATGTCTGAGCAACCGACATGCAAATGAGGGAAATGCAAAGCACATAAACAAGTTGATACTCTACATCTAAGAGTTCCAACAAGGCCCCTCCACCACATTCCTTTGTCTCACCCTTTCAAAAAAAAAAAAAGAGGTTCAGTGTATTTTATGATTATGAAATTGCACAAGAGCAAGATTAAAATATTTTTCCATCTGATTACACAGAATTGACACTATGAGCAAGGTTAAGCACTCCAGCATCAAGTAAACCATCCAACCATATGGATGTGACGGATAAGTCTTGTTATATCATTAAAAAGTGAGCTTTGTAGTCACATGGTGCTTTCAGACAATGCTTTTATAAATAATTAAGGTCACTATGTTATGTCCTTTCCAACCACTGGAGTCTAAATGGCCTTAACAATTCACTGGCACAAGAGAACAACGAGCCTCTGAGACAGGTGCTTACTAGACTGTCATTCAATTCTAATAAGGTAAGCTTATCCCTTTAGGTTCAGTTCTGACCTCCTGAATTTCATCTCAAAGCCAGCACAGCTGGGACATGAGTATGGCCCCCTGCAAGGCTGAGGACATCAGTCTCGCTCTGTGCCTAAGGTTTCAAGCCTGGCATAAGGGGGCAAGAACCACGGCAGTGGTTAAAAAAAGACAGCACAGTGAAGGGTTGCCAGATTAGCATGTAGACTCCTGTGGCCAACATATCGGTAACAAAACAACAGGATATCTGTCTTGATTTGAACAAAGTCCAACCTGAAAACAAGGATGACTAGCTTTTTTAAAACCATGCACACAAACAATGTTTTTCTGAAAAGATATGAATCGGCTGTACTGTAATCCTAAATCTGACGAACGCTTGGATTGACAAAGGCCTACAAGAACACTGTGAGTAAGAGTACGCAAGTATACCCTAAAAAATACAGGCACAAGATAAATCCAATCCCGTTCCCAAACCCTAAAGTACCTGTCAAGAGCTCCTTGCAAGTGCTCATGTGAAACATCAAAGTAATAGTTGGTGTGCTCCCCGCTGGTAAAGGCATTGGAGCTGCCTGCATGTTCACTGAGAAACTGGCTGTATTCGTTCTCCTTGGGATACTTCTGTGTTCCCAGGAACAGCATATGCTCACAAAAGTGCGCCAGGCCTGAGATGTTCTCTGGGTCTGATAGTGAACCTGTGAATAGAAGAGAAATCGACTCAGATTTGCTTGATGAATCTAAATGTCTTAGCTGATAAGAATTTTAAAATGACTTTTTATTTATTAGTTTTCTACACGGACACTGAACAATCTTCAATCATTGATACCACAAACAACACATCATATGTACATTTGTTGGGGTGTTTGTTAAGCAATCATATTAATTGCCAAAGACAAACCGCATAATAACAGTATGAATCATCTTAGGCAATGCTTGTTAATCTTACTTTGAAAGACCAAGTAATGCCATTTGACAAGTTCTGAAACAAAATACATTAGCGCAACAAGACTTCATTTAATTTTTCTTTGTCAACAAATCTGGTAAAGTAGGTTAAAGTATTTATTGTTAGCTGAAAACTTTAGAATATGAAATATCAATACCCTCTTCATACATCACAACCAACAAGCTACATCTAGTCAGACAGCACTGAAAGCTGGAAGTCAGTACAGGTAAATACTTGTAGATAAGTGACTCCATATTGGAAAGAATGTAGCTAAATAAACTGGTCAGGCCGGGTCACAAATAAATAAATAAATGAACATACATGATTTATTTGAATCTTTTTTGATAACCAACAGAGGAAAAATCAAAACAAAAAAGACAAAACGTGGTTTGTCACATGAAAAAGCACTTGTAAGGTTTTACCTATGTGGACATCCAAAGCAGCGGAGGATTTGTCTGTGGTTGGATCACTGATGAGCATTGCCCTCAAGCCATTGCTAAACTCCAGGCCTCTGTAAACCCTTTTGTCCTCTGGAGAGCGAATAATATCACTGACCACCCTCTTCACAGCTGGATCAGTCATTCTGAGTGGTAAGGATGACACCAGCCTGCAGTGGAGGGAAACATTTAAAGTTTAAAGACCTTAGAGGCTGCACCAAGGATGCCTTCCCTTAAAGTGAAGGAGTACACAGGTCAATGGAGCCAAAACTATAATATACGTCTGCAATTTGGCTAAGTCGTTTAACAGAAACCGTTTTTTAGTTTGGTAATTTAAAAATGTCAATTTCAGGTTAATTTCAAAACAACAGTTGTAAAATAACAATTAGCCTACTTGGATAAGATTAGGCATACGCCACAGCTTCATTGCTAATATTACCAAAAATCATTTGGTAACAAGACGGCGAAAGTTATAAACCCTGATAAAAATAAAAATTAACGACAGAAAATGCCTAAAATTAGCTGTTAAGTAGAATGACGAATAAATACAACCGCTTGACGTTAAGCACAATAGTGTCTACAACACAATTACCCTATTTACAGAAGAGGGACACTAGCGTTAGCTTGTGTAATTTCTAACAATGGCGCCTGCAAGGTTAGCAAGTATCAGTATAGCAATGTTCAAATACGCAAGGCTTCACGTGTATAATAACCAAGTAAGTCAAACTGGAACAACGAACACAAACTGGTTTAGCTTTTAATGTAGCAACACAGCTAACAACGTCGGGCTTAACCAGGGAAGGTAGCTGGGTCAACAAACACCGGCTTTGGCGGCTCAGGGCGCTAATGTTAGTTTGGTAGATAGTCAACTTGACGCATAGTTTAAGATAGAAATTAGTAATTTTATCGGAAAGCTGAAGTAATTTTTGCACGATGGCGCTTACCTAAAAGCTTGATTGATACAGACGCCGCTTCCTGTTGACTGGAGGTATCTCGTAAAGTGGGCCGTTCGGTTAATGCACTTAAACATACTTTGCACCATGGAAAACAAACCATGGCTTTTACAGCGCCATCTTTAAAAAGACATGAGAAGTTGAGCCCAGAGTGTATCGCTATGATTCAATGTGACGCATCAATTCAACAATTACACTGAAACAATTGAGACATTATCACACAGTAAAAGATATACAATAGATTCATACTTGAATGTAAAAAACTGAAGGTCGGAAAATAGTCTAGATATCAACAGAAATTTTCGTCGCGTCATTAATTCTGATATTGATTAGTTATCCTGCACTGGGATTTCCGTTTACGTCCAACGACGCAAGTCTCAGCTCAAGTTTAATTCATGCTTTTGACCTACTGGTACTATAATAAATAAAATTAAAATTAAAACATAATATAGCCGCTTTCCTTGAGCTCGTAAACACAATCGTTGAGGCTTGAATTGTTAAAAGAGGAGCTAATTTTGAAGGGTGCAGCTGTAAAGGATTTATATAACAGGGTAACAGTGTGACCCCATTTATTACTGAGGTCAAGTGAGCCGTCATTTGAAAAAACACCGTCAAGCTAGCCGCACTTTGCTCGCGGCTTAAATCTGTGTGCGCACATTTATCATGTATTACGGTAAACGTAGTTTCAGGTTATCGGTCAAATGTAAAATCACTAAATAAAGTTATTTATGCCTCAATTGCTGTTTCATGGTGATAATTTGTAGGTCTATTGACTTTGAGTGAAATTATTTGATGACAAGAAAAGTAAATTTTGATGTATTAGTAGATTCATGCTGTTTGAAATTTCAGATGTTAGGCCTAATGGGTAAAAATGTTTTTTCCATTATAAAAATATAAACCTTCTTAATACTATCAGTTCAAACAAAATACCTGGATTTTAATATTATTCAAAGGGACCCTGTTGTCTACCACATGGCAAAATTATGTGCAAATTTACTGCAGAGTTTTTGGTGATCATCTCATTAATCCAAACTGAACTTACCAAAGATTTTTAAAGCTAAAGTTAAGCCCTTCCATAATGGATGACACAAGACTTGGACTTGAATGATGTTCACAATGGACACAACTATCAATAATCCCAAGAACTTGCAATTTTACAGCAGAAATATGGAAAAATGTACAATTAAAATCAGGTATT
>JAVQJG010078639.1:0-12529 GCA_036024015.1 Craterocephalus amniculus | reverse complement strand
GGGTCTATTAGTTTACTATTTACAGTACTTCACTGGCTACTGTGATCTTTTTCACAGTTATCCTTTGACTGCTGTAATTCTCTGCTGTAATACAGAGACTACTGTGATTTTGTGACATGGGTGATGTTTTCTTGAAAATTTTTACAATATTACACTGTAAAATTAAAACACAGTAAGTTAACTGTGTTCAACACAGTAAATAACTGTACATTTCACATCCATTTGTTACAATGTGGTGCATGGTTCACTCTAGCTTCTTACCAATGTCAGAGATGCATAGAGGTTCAGCAGTGCCAGTGAGTGGTGGTTTGTCTCTGTAATTGGCCCTGTGATAGGCAGTTCACGTAGCAAGGGTGTCCCCTGATGTTTGAAGAAGTCTTGATAAGTCGTGCAAAATAACCTGGCTGTGCAGGTCTGTCGACGAACAGCATCCCATCAATGCTGATCGCAACATGCCCTTTGTTGTAAACTTGCTTTGATGAACTATTGAAAATCCCACCCTGTGGAGGTATACCAGCCCAGCCCTAGTGCTTCCTGCAGATAAAAAACTACAAGGCAACCCTCTAACTGGGATGCAGTTTTCTGGCTTATCACCGATCTGTAAGAAGCCTGACCTGCTGATTCTGATTTTGGCTGATACCATTTTATGTCATTTGTTTTTTAATAACTGACAGGTTACAGCGTCGGTGTTCCAATTATATTTTGTTGAAAAATAAATAGCAATACCTGTAGAAGCATACAGACTATGAAGAAGTGTTCTTAAATGTGAATAAAAAGCTTTGTGAATAAGACTTGTTTCGGCCTTGCATTAACTGCAAATCTTTGCTCTTTTTCTTTCACTGCCGTACCATACCGTCCTCTTCCGCTTATCCTTCTTTCTTTCACTGCATACTGTAAAAATGTCCAGGTTCACAAAGGTATCGACTAGTCCCCCAAAATTTAGAAAATCAGGACACCCCAACCTTTCACCCTACACTCAAGAATAAACCCACACAGGCCTGCCTGACTAAACTTTGGGGGGGTTTAAAGGCCTTTGACAGGGGCCCACAGTGCCGGTTCACCACCTGTTGCCAGCCCACGGATTGAACTTTTCCAGACACAAGCCAGCCTCTGTAACCACTAGACTAGCATTCCCTTGCTAGGACAGGATGCTTGGACAGGCTCCATTTTCTATTGCATTACTTAAAAAGTGCCAGTCAATTATTATATTAGTGATGCTAGTCTGACAGCTGTTAGTGGCTGACGCATCTGTCTTGTTGGGTCAATTCCTAGCGTCCACAGAAAAGAGGTCAGTGTCTACAAACTGTAATATTGTACTGAGCCCCCTGTGGCCTCTGGTGTATAGATGAATGTGTTAAAGATAAAACATAGATGAATACTGAGTCAACTAGACTAGTTAGATGCTGTATAGCCATATATAAAGTGTTATGAGTCAAGCCCTTTTTTACCATCTACTTTTGGTATCTTGGAGTTTGCAGCCATATAACCACCCGATGACTTGAATTTCAGGATGACTGGTGTGCAGATGCTACTACAGCTTTTTTGTTTAACCAGTGATAGTCACTCCAAACAATTCACAAAGCACCTACATGTGAAATGCGCCTGTTTGATCTTCTCTGAAAGATTAATCCACCTCTTCACCACAAAGAAATTAACCCAGATTGAATCTCTTCCAGACTTTTCCTGCCTTTTCAGACAATTTGAAGTCTGATTGTATGTTCTTTCTGATGAATATTTAGTTGACAAATATTTGTTTAAAAACAAAGTATGGAAGCCGAAAGTTATTCTCATGAGCACCGCATGTGGCCCACAGGGATTTTGCCATAAGGAAGGCTTCCAGCTTTGGGTCCACTCCTGGCCCACAAAATACTCACCATTGGCATGGTCCATTGGGATAACAAGACCAACAACTGACATGTGGTCACTCCTGGCCAACATAACACTTGCCAGTGCCGTTACTGAGCTACAGGAGCTAAAAGTAGCCCAGATTCACCCCAAACATCAGGATACCTTCTGAAAAGCTCCCAAGGAAGGTTGGTTTGGATGTGTTCTGTTGGTAGAGAGATCATCTGTCTGCGGAAGGCTTAGGAATGTCCCGGTGTCCTGGATGAGATGGATGAGATGCAATGGACATTTCTAGATTTAGACTGTTGTGTTTTTCATCCTTCATTCTAACCAGAATGCTGTGCTGTGCAGAGATGTCTGCTGGGATCTCAGTTTTGGCTCCTCCCCACCAACTACTGCAAAATCCTTCAGAAAATCAAGCTGATTATGACCCCTCATGTTCTTTTTGGGCCCCCTTTGACTTTATTGATGGACTCCCAATTCTGTAGATTTTAGACAGCTTTGGCGATCTCCTGTTATAAATTATAATCCCCAGAGCTCAAATGAAGGCAAGTGTACCTCTTTTTCTTGGTTTTTGAAGTTGAGGAAGCCATTTGAGAGTGAAGCAATCTCAGATGGATAGTTTGTGGGAAAACAGGACTGTTTTGGAGTGGGCTGCTGAAAGCCATGTAAAAGCAATGAGGTAACGGCTGGGGAGCTCTGGTAGGGTTGCCAGCTCTGATTCTTTAGCTCAGATTGAATTTGGGGCTTAATTTGAGGAGACCTAAGCAGGTGGGAAATGTGTTGGCTGCCACTTATCATTACAGTCACCCCGCTGTTTAAACTTTGCGCAACACTTTAGTTTGCTGTCACATGAAAATGCATTTCAGAGCCCAGGGCCCTGAGGAAAAGGTACTACATGTGTTTCATGTTGAAGAGGTGGAAGAAAAACACAGGGGTCAGAATGACTACTCATATTAGTACGGCTTTAAAGGATTTCAGCAGTCATGAAGGAGAAAAACCTCCATGCTCATAAAAACCTGCTGCCATGGTCGGTATTTACATTTAGTGAAGTGTCTCTTATACTTTATAGCAGAGAGAATGCGTATGTTTATATGATGTCTGGGGTTTTGAGCCTTTTCATTCCTTTAGAGGTTGAATTTGAGTTGCATTTTTGAGGGATAGAAAGGTTCAATGAATGCGAGATTATTATGCACCACCGTGAAAGTGTTAACCATAATCTTGTTTATGTTTGTGTTATAACCAGAAAGATTATGTAATCCAGGCATGTCTGTGTATGTAAGTGATTGTGTACTGTAAAATGTTTATCCATATGTTTTCCATGCAGTCAGGTTCTATTTTCATTCCTCTCCTGCTTTCCCCCTGAGGTGACAACCCCCCTCTGAGCATTACCCAGACTACCTTTTGACTCCCAAACACCTAGCATAATGTAAATATTGCTTCTGCGGGATGTGGCTTCCTAGAACTGACATCACGGAGACTTGTTATTATTAGCAGTATCTGCAATGAGTTAACATAACAGATCGGGAATGTGTTATCTTGTCTTTCCATCTCTCATACTTGGAGCATTACTGTGCCTGATCAATCTGGTTACACAGTGCACGCGGCGCAAACACAAACAAGGCTTCAAGCATGTTTAATGCATTATTAAAACGCTTGTAATGCACCTGAAAATAACAATAATAAGTATTTGCATGCTGCAGTCTTGATTAAGTTCCTGAAGTTGTGTAAATTCAAAGAGAAATGTGTGAGAATATTGTTTTTTTAGCCCGTCATGCATGTAAAAGAAGCTGCAGCAGAAAAGAAGAGTTCAGTCTTTAAACATTTTTTAATAGCTTTAAAGCCTTGATGACATACAGGAGACACAAGCTACTCCATCAGGTCCACCAGGTTGGACCCTTTTTCCAACAGTGATGGAAACCTTCCTCAGAGGTTCTGCTCCATATTGACATGATGCATCACACAGTTGCTGCATCCATGATGAGAATCTCCCTTTCCACCACATCCCAAAGGTGGGATATTGGACTGAGATGTGGTGTTGAACTGTGGAGGCCGTTGGAGTAATGCAATAGAAGCCAGGACTTACGTGCCCTCGTTGCAGATCATTTCAGAAAGAGTCGAGGATGAAACTGGGGGGGCTAGAGTTGACCTACGTCTGATGTGTTTCTGATCCGGGTCAGGAGGTAACAGAGGTGGAACAGTCCCACCTCATGCGTCAAGGGCCCAGAAATGTGATCAGTTTTTTCCCCAATTTCTGTGAGAATTAGGTGGAAGTTTAAGGGAGGAAATATTTATCAGGGATGAATCTCCTGCCTTTAGTCACATTAAATGTCTGTTTTCTTTTATAGAGTTTTGTTTTAAAATGCTTCAGTAATAATCATAAAGTATTACTGCAGTTGTATTCATTCAATATATCTAACTGGTCTTCCTCTCATTTTGCTGCCTGATTTGGACTGCAAATGCACCGATTAGCCGTCTTATGAATGAATATCAGCTTCAGAATATTATGCTGATTCCCTCATTTCCAGATGGACTGTAAACAGCTTTTGGGATCAGAGTTTAATGTGATTATTTTAGCCCTGGACACTTTTAGTTTTTAACCTCAATGAAACGTTTGGTGTGAATCCATCCTGTCGGTTTGTTAATAAATATAAACTGTACATTTTTCAGTTTCACCCTCAGAAACATTGCTTTTTTGCTACCTTTAACTAAAGTTAGAATAAAAAACGTTTTCACCCTCTTTCTGTGTTCCGACATGATAAACTTTCCATCTGAGAAGAGGGAAAAGTAGCACAAAGCCAATCCCTCTGTGTTTATAAAGGTGGGGCATAAAGCAAAGCGCTGCAGGTCACATGATCCCATGAGAGACGGATCAGTGATGTCACGATTACAGATTTTCTAGGTGCGACTTTTGTGACAAAAAATATTTACAATTTGACAGTTATCACACCGGCTTTGTGTTAATTAAATTCCAATCGCCATAAATATGTCAAATAACATGAACACTCCTCGTAGGTCTTTCAGTTTTAATCAGGGCGTTAAGGCAGAGATTAATCTGTTTAATCTGTTTAACATTTAACTTTTATTAATTAACCTTAGAAGTCATATTAAGAATGGGAATTATAATATATAAAAGCAGATTTTAGGCACAGAGGTACTTTATCACAGCGGTGAACCAAATCCTTCAAAAACTACTTTATCGTCTTTATTTATGACGTTTCTGACAGTTCGAGGCAGGCACAGGGCGACATCAAATAACTGTTTGCAAAATGCAAGTTACGCTGATCTGCTGTTATGTTTCAGACACAATCTTTTATGTAAAGTGAGGAAAATTCAGTATTAATTAATTGTAGAGTTTAAAACGTTGATTAATTGTTAAACTAGATAATAGTGACTTCCTAATAGTTAATATCTAGGGACAGACAGGGACATCAGAGAACATTTTCCTGGCATGAGTAATGGATGAAACCATGCTAACAGTTACTCCATGAACACAGATCCCATCCATCAGCCTCAGCAGCTGAATCGTTTCAGTGTACTGTTTGCTTTGAAAATACACTTTCAGTCTTAGTTTGTGAACATTAAGACTTTGAGTAACAGTAGAAAATAAACACAATTGTCTTGTTTTATTAGTTTTTAAGTAACTTTATCTAATTTATTCAGCTCTTTATAAGGACGATCTGGTCTGACATGGTCATCATGCTAATCTATATGCAATTTCTACAGTTTTAATACTGTCATTAGTCTTTTACACCACATGTGTAATGTAAAACCCACAGTGTTGATGGTTTTTGGGACATCGCTGTCATGGAAGGACAGACTTTTTCTTTCTCACCTCTGTGTCAGAAATTGTGTTGGAATCGGATGAGACCTATTCTAAACTGTGACACACGACAGGACAAAAGCGAGGTAAACACACAGTAGCCTCTCAGCCCGCAGCCTGACAAACAAAAGCCATATTAATTGTCAATAGAGGTTTGCTGCGACGGGGCGCTGAAGGAAGCTGGGGTATGCATGGAAATGCATGAATGGAAAGTGGCAGAGTGGATTCCAGGGAGGTCTGCGGCTGTTTTGCTGCTGATGGGTATGGTGCGTTAAAGCTTGTCACACAAAGCCCGACACAAGTACACTCACTGTAAACTTTCCGGGAGCTTTTTAAACACAGAGTGCCAGCCTGCCCGACCAGAGACGGAGCAGGAGGCACAGCCAAGATGTCCCAGTCTGGCCTGCAAACACCGTGTGGGAGATTACATGCTCCCTTTGTATTTATATTAGCGTATGTATTTAGATTACATGGCTTCTTTGTGTTGAGCAAGTTAAACACACAGGTCATTACTCATGCTGCATGCGCAGAGGCAGCTCAGTCGCCCGGAGGCTGCTGTGATGTCACACAGGTTAGTGTGGACGGGTCAGTTAGCAACACGCACCAACAACAACTTCCTATCCTATCAAAGTGTGTGTTCGTTTCACACATGATGAGTGGTAGCAGGGGGGTATGAATTTTTACCCCAGTTTAACTGGGTTCATTGCAGTTTACTGGGCCTTTTCAGTAGATGTTTGTGAAATTACTTTTCCGTTTAGTTTTTTCCTCTTTCTTTATGATTCTATAAATTTTATGTCATTCATGTGACACCAGTGCATCATGAATATCGTGAAAGAAATGGTTGCATGAACACATTCTTGACTGAAATGCGGCCGGAACACGACTTGACGGTACGTGCAGACCGCAACAAACAACTCAGAGGGAAGCTAATGGGAGGGGGAATTGCATTGCTGGTTAACCAGCATTGGTGTCATCCTGGACATGTCACTGTTAAAGAGAAGATCTGCACAGGAGACATGGAACTGCTAGATTCTTGCATCGGACCTGAACAAGCCTCTCATTGAAGATCATTCCTTAAAGCAGGGTTAGGGTATTTTTTCATTTTTCATTTCATTAGTCCAAATTCAGAGGTGCAGAGATGAAATTGCGGCATGCTGTTGGGATGTGAACACTCCGTGTTCAGACTGCTGGCAGGAAGCTCCTGAGCTGTTCTGCTGTCTGAATAGAAAACAGACCTTCACATAAACAATCCCGTCTCTTTTATTGATGACAAGTTTCAGTTTCCGGATGATAACTAGTGATGATTAACAGCATGTCTGGCCAAGAAAACCGAATTTGTTTATTTCCTGAAAAAAAAGAAATTTTAAAAAAGCTCCAAAGCTCTTTAAATCGGTCCTCGGTGTTCCTCAGAGTTGGATCAGTTTGAAGCCAGTTCAGAAGTCATGGTCACATGTATCCTTCATTTTTTCATGGACTGGCTTTTTGTTGACCTTCAGACAAAGATTGTAATGAAATAGTTAAGATTTATTTTCATTTCATTCTCAAACTTTACAATAAAATGTTTGACATCTTACTTACTTTGATAGTAAATCCTCTTCTCAGCATCTCCACCAAGATGAGTCCTGATGCTCTCAGGCTGTGCACACTAAAGTACAACAGACGTGGAAACCCCAGCAGGATAAAAAACTGTTAGTTAGACCTTTTTCCCTCCGTTGTTGCTCTCAGCCACTGCTTCATCTTTGGGCACTGAAGTGGGCAGAAATCTACCTAAAGCTCATAATATTGTGGTAATAGCTCCTCATCTACCACGTGCCACTGTCTTTGAAGTATTTGTTGAGTTCTGAGGGCCAGACGGGGTTGGAAGATGATGGATTCATAGAAAGCATGTTTTTCATAACATTCTGGCTGCATGTGGTGAACTCTAAAATATTAGCTGGTCCTTTTCTCTGGAATATTTTAAGCCTCTTTTGGCGTACGCGACCAGACAAGACAACTCCAGCCCCTGCAGCTCCTGCTGCTCCAGCTAATTTCTGTTCAGTGTTGACGAAACGCCCGTGGCTTCATTCCTCCTGTGACTGATGTGGATAACGGCCGTCAAACTAAACAGTTTGAAGAAGGGGAACACGAGAAGCGCAGCTGCACCGACGAGAGCAGAAACATGTTGGGCTGACTGCAGCTCGTCCCTCCTCGCCTTCACACACTTATCGCAGCCGTCTGACAGAAGCCTGGAGGATGTGTTGGAGCCGCTGAATGCAAACTTTTTATTCTTGATGTTATAAACACATTATCAGCTTGAAAAGTTACGCTGGAGTGGAGAAATGTACATCAGCACGCTGAAGCTATGCAGACGTGCTGCATTCGTACGGATGTTTTGTATTGTGGACAATTCTTAGTGGAAAGAAATGTATTTTGCATGAACCAATAGGAAAAATCCCTCTCAGTGATACTATTAAATTATGGTACCTTTTCACTTGTTTGCTCCTTGAAAGAGAAAATTTAGACATTAAATAAATATCTTTACAATGACAAAGAATAACATCAATATGAGATTAGTTTCTGTTTTAATGGAAAATAAATCATAATATGCAATAACTTGCAACGCACCAGTAAAATATCAAAACAAAGCTTCATACTATTCGTGGCAGTATCATCATGACATCTGATAGGCTGCCATGATCATGTGACACAGAAATAAACACTGTGGCTTCGCAATTTAGTGCTTCAAAAGTCTTTTCAAAGTTCTTAATGGCCTTCTTTTAACTGAGGATCCCTTGTAGTTTAGGGATCACATCTGGCAAGTTTCTTCTCCAGTGGATCAGACAAGTAAAATAATAGCAAAATAACTTAGATAATGAAAACTACAAAATGTTTCCTTTGTTTTACTGCAAGGAAGTAGAAAACAATATGACCCTTAAATTCTTTAAAAAAAAACAGCTGCTAATTTATTTTTAAAAACTTTGCAAATTTTCAACATTTCTTTGAGCAAATTTATAAAATAATTACATTTTTTGTATACACTGAAACTCTTTAAGTTCAATTTATTAACATAATTTTACATTTTTATTTATTTCCACGTTTAGCTTCTAGATCTCAATGGATCTATAAAATCATCAAACATTGAATCCCAAAATCCAGTATAATTCATATTACGATTACTTTCAAGATCTATACTTCCTTTTTTTAAAATGTACATGCAGTATATGTACATTTCCACATGTGTGTAGCAATTCTGACCGCCTGAACTGACTCAACTCATAAGAGAAACTGAGGTCACATCAGTTAAGCCAGAAAGACTTCATATATGGCAGTTATTGCCATTTACATATCAGATGACACCCGTTTTCACTGTTGACTTGGAGAACTGTGGTACAGTAGTTTTACACAACTGCTGCTTTAGCTGGCATTGAAGGTTCTGTTCTAAAATGGGTTCTGTGATACGAGAGTGTAGCAACCAATAATGTCATAATGACCAATAGTACCTGGGAACAATTTAATTCCAGCATTTTAAAAACCCTTTACGTAATTTTCAGACCTTGAAACTCTGTGCTGCGTCCTCGTTTGATGGCACCGTGACTTCTACTGTGAGCATTTCTGAAGCCCGGCAGGGGAGCTGCATGATATTGCCGCTTTAAACATGCGCTGTGGCTAATTCAACAAAGAAACACCAGAATACATCTTTGAAAAGAAAATGAGAGATAGGACAAGAGATCTTATCATATCACATTATCAACTGTAGTTATTACATTTTTATTTAATGCTAGGCCAATAACCAACCAAAACTATTACAACTTATGACAGTTATTGTACTATTAGTATAAAACATCATTACTCTATGGACCTTTTTACATTTTTAGGCGTTTTTTAAGTTGCTTTGTGTTAGATTGATCTTGTGCTGCTTCTCCATCTGTTTCCACCACTGATGATCTCAGACAGGTTTGATCTTTAGTTCCCGGTGAGCTTTGTTGAAGGGAAACAACAGAAGAAGGCTGTTCCACATCAGTTAGACAGTCCTGGTGTCCATGCAGGCGGGTATGATGCTTCATGGCTTGTGAACAGGATGAAAACATTGGACATTTCAGGAAAACATCATCAAACTGTTAGAACTTTGGAGGTAAAAGTCTTCATCAGGAAAATGCATGTTTTTCAGAGATCAGCTGTTAGGAAGCCTCTGATGGGCAGCAGCAGCTATCTGAGGCTGCGGTTGCAACTCTCCATCATTATCTTCTGCAGGCACACATGAAGCTGGATCTGAGCCTCCCTTAACCAATAATCACACAGAAAAATGTTTGCAGGAGATTCAGAAATACATGAAGTTTCATTTTCTAGCAGCTTTATTTTCCAATGAATGTTGTGCTGCACTGGATGGTCCACATGGAGGAGTGGATGTGGTCAAAATAGATGTGTGGGGTTTAATAACAATGGCTTTGAATGGTAAATGCCTTGGAGACCCCTGGTTGTCATCAGAGGACAGCACTGCAACCACGGTGCTAAATGACTGTAGAATAGAAAAGAATAACCTGGAACTCTGGATTTTCCTCATTGTTTGTTTTGGTTGATAAAATCCAGATTAGCATATAATCTAATACAGGTTTTGATGATTGCTACATCCTTTTCAGTGTCATTTGCTTCGGTTGTATCAGAGAAATGAACTAAAGCAGTGCACGCATGATGAAGTGGAACACAGCATTTGACTAACTGTGTTGCTTTTTAGAAAAGTAACTCGTGCTTATAGATCTAAAACTCCTGATGCAAAAGTAAATTTCACCGTTCCCTGTGAACCCTGATCTGAGAGGAAAATAAATACTTTTAAATATAGTGGTTGTTGTGTTTCTTTAAGGGAATTCCTCCACAGCGGCTGAGCCGATGACACAAACGTAAAATCTTTGACCAGTTTTCTTTCATGTCACTTCTCTTTGAAGCGCTTGTTTTCCGGCTCTCGTTGTTTATTTGAAGCATCTGACCTCTGGACTTTCTCCGACGCTCTTTCTGCCATACGTTACTGCAGCTCTGTGTATGCGTCAGCTGTCACCCGCTGCTTTTAGGGGCTGCGTAGACTAAACCACATTGGTCATAAAACAGGTAAAAGTCACCGAAAAATGTTGGGCCTGTTTATCGCAGTAACAAATGAATACGCTCCATAATCCCGCGCGTTGTCATAAATCCCACGGCGGACTGAGGCTGGAGAGTGTGTGTGATGGCTCGCCATCCACTTCATCTTCATGCATCTGTTGTGTTTACATTCCTTTGCATCCTTTAGGTGTTCTTGTTTTTGCCTGCATCGTCACCGTTTATATGTTATTATTGCAGATGAATGTACTTGAACTTTTCAGCTTGCACTGGACTACAACACTGTCACCGTTTATAAATCCTGTAAAAGAGGGATGACATATAGGCCCAGGGACTTTTTTTTTGGATAGTTCTTCAAAAGGCTTTTTGTGTACAGTTTGAGAAAGGGCTGGACTCGCAGACCTGGAGCCTGCAGCCTTTTACAATGTTGTCTTGTCTGTCACTCGGCAGTTGACTGCCGTGCAGCGATCCCCCAGCTTAGCAAACAGCCCTGTTATATTTTCCATCTGAAACGAGAGAAAAAAATCCCAGGGGTCACCAGTGTGTCTGTTTCGCTGAAGCCAGATGGGGGTTTTCCTATAAACAAGTGTACATGGAGTATTTATACAGACTGTGGCACCTGACGCCATAACACTCATGACACTTTGTTTAGAGGCCAAAGTTGCCATAAGTCAATTTAGAGAATTAAAGTAAATATTTTCATTATGGCCGTGCCATTGTTTATTATAGAATGGCAAAAGCTCTAAATCTTGCCAAATCCTCTGTTAAAAAATCATTTAATAACAACTTGTCCGAAAGTGAAGGGTCGCGAAACGTGGAGCTCGTTCTTTTTCGTTATTCGCAAGTCTATTTACTTTCAAACAAATTCAGAAACACCACGTGTTGCGGCAGCAGTGTGTGGAGGCGCAGGTCCGAGCAAATCGTTACACAAACCGTCATCCCAAAACATTGGCCGCTTACTGGGAGTTTTTTTTTTTTCTGCAGTCGCAGAAGGATAAAAGCATTCCTCTGGCCTGTCGAGAGGCACATTGTCTCTTTTAAATACGGCATGTCACCCGTCTCAGAAACAGCCTCACATTCCACTCTGCTAAGCATTATCATGCATGAGGATGCACCCAACAATTTTGGATGCTGAAGATTATCGTTTGGCCTGATAATGTTGTGAAAAAGAGTTCAGTCTAGGAGAAAAGCCTTTAAGATTAAAGCATTCCAGTGGAGTGCTGGTGAGTTAAACCTTTGCTGGAACAGTCCTAAACAAGTGGACGTGCATTAAACTCACCAGCCACTCATCAGGTCCAGCTTCTACAGTAGTACCCGGTTGGACCTCTTTTAGCTCTAGAACTGCTGTCAATCTAGGTGTGATGGATGCAACAAGGTGATGGAAACCTTCCTCAGAGGTTCTGCTCTGTATTGACATGATGCATCACACAGTTGCTGCATCCATGATGAGAATCTCCCGTTCCACCACATCTCAAAGATGGAATATTGCAGCCCTTGTCAAACTGGGGGTCCCAAGATTATTTCAAGAAGTTTCCAGATCCTTGTAAACAAACAAACAGAAAAAGGAAACTTTTATCAAATGAATTTAGGATTTTTATTAGGGCTGTAAAAATGATTTGGTTTGATTATTCAACAAAAATGTATCATTCATGTAAAAAATGCACATTCAGCATGATTTCTGCAGGAGAAGCTGATTTTGGGCATGTTAACGCTTTGTTATATATCTATATCTATATCTATATATATGTATCTATCTATCTATCTATCTATCTATCTATCTATCTATCTATCTAT
>JAVQJG010078636.1:0-16307 GCA_036024015.1 Craterocephalus amniculus | reverse complement strand
TCCCACGATCGGATCAATGCGCGCTCTCAGTGGAAAAAACACGCCCGCTGTCAGAGAAATACGCTCTCTCGATAAATAAATACGCTCTTTACATTAATGGCAGAATCGTAACGCCATATGAGACAGCCCTCACCTTTTGATGCATAGCATAGCGTCCACTACAGTGGACACCTAATTGACAGCTGTTTTCCAGCATACTCATGGGTGGGGATGGAAGATTTGTCATTTTGACACTTCATGGAGCATCAGTGAGTCATGCAATACACTGTCAATTACTGTAGAATAATTGTTTATATATGTACATACATACATTGAAATAACCAAACTTTCTTTTGTGACAAACAGGATAAGAAAATGATACAGCCATATTCTTTATAGAATATACATGTCATAGAAATATGAAAAAAACATGTATGTTTAATTAATGATTTCGAATAAATTATAAAAATACATTAGATAAAAATGTGAAATATGATTATGAAATAAAAAAGTATCACGGTATTTGTCTCTGGAAGTAAATTATTGAATGCAAAAAACATGTGGCACTGTTTCTTATAAATCATGCATAAAAGGGTTAATATGGCGGCGCCTCCGTGAGGATGTGCAAATGGAGGGTTAGTGTGTGTGGGGGGCGGTGTGTGTTATGCCAAAGCCGATAGTAGCATACCCACCACAAGCTATAAGATATATCCAAAAGGAAGGTTTTAATCCTTGTGTAGCCATTGCAGTGCCGCTAAAAGTCATGGGGGCAGTGTTGTGCAGTCCAGCTCATAATTGACCAGCAAAAGGAACAAAGAAAAATAATTAAATTACATTAAAGAGAAATAATTGATAGAACAGATGGCAGAACTTTTCTATGAAAGAACTCAAAAGGACTGGCCTCTCCCATCAGCTTCTTTAACACAAACCATGTTTGTGCCTCTCTCTTCTGGAAAAAGGTCCAGGAACATCAGAACACACACCAACAGTCTGACACACAGTTTCTTCCCCAGAGCTGTGAAATCCATCACACCTTCTTCTGCCCCGCCCCCATGGACTGAACACAATATTACTTATTTATTCTGTCTTACTATGCCTTAAACCAAGAACTGCGGAGGAAAATGTCATACTGGAGGTGAATTGGGTGTGTTTGAGAGTATTGAAGGAGGAGTGGAGATCTGAGCAGGACTATTACAACCCAAGTCCAAGCACTGCCTTGTAGTAGGTGCATTACCATAACAACCATGCCAAGGTGATGCATACATGGGGAGCATGTGGGTAACTGAGGCTTGCAGATGTTTTCAGCCTTGACCCCTGTGATGACATACGCTGCTGTTCAATCATCACTAAACCACAGCACATGGACATAAACTGATAGTAAATGTGTGGCCTCCCAGGGAGCTTGTGAATTATTGAGAAAGGATGTTTTACCATATTTTCTGTTAACCTCCATTTATTCATTATGACATCTGGTTAAAAAAATGTGTTCAGGCTCAAAGTGCCAGTTCCACGTGGAGGAAGCATGCTGAGGGGGTATGGCTTTGATCTTTCCTCTCACTCAGGCCCTGTAGGGCCCAACCTCATGTGGCCTCTTTGTTCTCGGGGGTCAGGGCCTCCAGGTTGCTGGTCTGGATGACTGAAGGCAAATGGAAATAATTCCATGTGGTCTTTCCTAATATGTCTCAGAAACTAACATTATGGCCATATTTCAGTTGGATTGATGTAATTGTTTTTTGATCATTGAATGGGTGTATTGTGATGATTATAGTCCACACTACTAAGATGTTAGTTCAGATCTAATGTAAACATTTCTGCTGACATAACAGCATTTGCATAGAGTGTACGTTCAGCTGGATCAAAGTATTTGACTGGAGCAGATACGTCTCCCTACAACAGTACGGGCCGCTTGATGGCATGTAAAATAATTCAGGTTTGCATGTTCCTCTTCCCTTCAACCCTCATTTTCTGCCTTGTATTGTTTTTCCTCTGCTTTTTTTCTTTTTACACAAAACAGTCACCAGAGGTCCCTGTCAAGGCAACTTAAATATAGATTGTTTGAAGTGCTGAATGAACCACTAAGTGTTCATTTTCCTCCTGACAGCCTCGTACTGGATCCTCTGGTGCAGCCCCTCAAAACTTGAGCTTTGTTCTTCTTTCATGCCAAATAAAACTAAACACCTAAGTTTCCACTCAACACTCACAGCCTGTAACTGGTGAGGATTTACAGGCCCCAGTTCTGGGCCTTTTTTCTTTATTTCTCTCTTCCCGCCTCTCTCTCTCTCTTTCCTGTAATTCCTTTCATCTCCCCACTTGTTCCAGGAGTGGCGGTTGCTCTCAGCAGGGCGTCCATTTTGTAAGTGCAGCAGGAGTTTGTGGCATGGCAGAGCTGCAGAGATAGATGCAGACAGAGGGAAAAGGTGATGATAAAAGGAAAAAGGGGGGCAGCGTTGGGAGAGGAGATGGAAAAGGAAGGGGCACGTTGTAGAAGGAGAGAGGAGGAATAGAAGGAGAGTGTTGTGGACGCGGTAAAAGACTTCCTGCTGTGTCTGCATGGATCAGACGTCTGGGCGTCTCCCAGGATCGACGTGTGTACTGTGTCAGATCGGAAAAATCTAATTCTGACATTTGCATCATTAGTCTTTTATTCTAAATATTAATTACTAACAGCTGAAGCCGGCGACCAGTTCCTTTGATTTCTCTAGTTTTTGAGGAAAATAAGCATGTTTGATCAAATTTTTATCTTGTTTAAGAGCTCTGCAGTAAGAGGGGGCAAATAAAAAAACAGGCATGAAACTTGTATTCCTTATTTGTTATTCATGCACCAGCTCCTGCTCCTCTTGCCTCATTCATATCATACTTCAAATGATTTGGCAATCAGGCCCCGGGGGGGTGTGTGGTGGGGAGAAGGGGGGCAGAGACAGCAGAAATATTGCTCTGCATTTCAGCTGTTCAGTAATTATTTCTCAGGCAGAAGCGAGAACGCCCAGAGGCTGATGAAAGACCAGTAGATCTTGGGGGTCCTCTGAGAGCCTCAGTGCTCCGTGAGAGGAGCTCCATTAACTGAAGCACCATGGGAAATCTGTGCACGGAGCTGGACACAAGTCCGCTGTGGATTCTTTCACCAGCAGAAATCTGACGAGCTTTTTATGCCGAGTGTGTGGATAGCTGTCTCAGTTCACAGCCTTCTTCAAAATGTCTTCTGAGTTAGTCAGATAAGATGTTTGTCAGGGCTCGCTTTCCAGATGGAGTCCAGTAAATCTGCTGCTTCAGCTCATATGTTATAGTCTGTTATGGAGAATGAAGTAGACGAGTGGGTTAAACTGCATCCACGCTGACAGCAGAAGTAAACCCCACCCCAAAGAAAAGAGGAGAACTCTGAGCCATGTTAGGGATATCTGGAAGGACCTGTGCATTTCTTGGCTTTTACTTTCAAACTGTTAAGAACATTGCGTGTGTGTGTACATGTTGGGGTGGTGAGTGGCTGTCAGCTGGTGGCTGTGTGTGCTCATCGGGGTGGAACAAACAGAACAGAGGAGAACTGACATCCAGTCATGTAAATAAGGTCAATAACATCCAACTGTACAGTTTTTTAATAAAAGGACTAAATATCAGGGAAAGTTTAAGCAAGCTGACCTTCAGGGGGGCGTCCCACCAACCTGGGATAACAGCTGGTAGTAAAACCCTGAATTTTATTCCCATTGACAAAGCAGTAAAGTTAATTCTACATACCAGAAGCTGTGCTCCTGTGAAAGGCTGTTTGCTCTTACTCAGGCAACGTTTTACCAGGAAATAAACATTTTTTGGATCATGTCCACATCGTCCTGCAGAATAAACAAACACTTGACATGTACTGTTATTGAATTTCCCTATGGGATTAATAAAGTAGTTTTCATTTCATTTCATTCCATCTGACCAAATAGAAAATGAGTATCATTTGCAAAAGTTGTAGCTATTTTTTTTTTTTCCATTCTAAATTCTAACCAGATTAGTTGTATAGAGGCAGTTTTTGTCAGACGGATCGGAGTTTCCATAAATGCATCGACTGGTTAATGGGAATAACGTTGACATCTCCAGATAAGATTACATCCTCAGTGGAGCCCGGTCGAACACCATCCGTGCCAATGCTAAGGTGCTCTCCATGTCAGCAGGCCGTGAGGTAATCGGTACTCGCGCCCACTGGAAGATGATGCAACACACAAAATAGCTGATAGATTTATCCAGAAAGGATTTAATTGGATTTTTTATTAATTGAACTTTTTCATGTGTTTGACATGATGTCATTACCTGGTGATAACTGGTGTTAAATTAAAAACGGGGTAGGGAGTGAGTTACTGCAGGAGCATATTACAGTTACTTAAAAGAAAAAAACAGAAACCCTACTGTTCTTCTGACATAATGAAGTGACAGAAGCTACTTTTCTGTGTAATGGATAAACCTGCCTTACCTTTAATTGCATTTCTCAATTAATAACACAACTTATTGATAATAATAGTTCAGTAAAAAAGGTGTTTTACTGAAGAAACGAGGTACCTTCGGGTTCCAAAAACAGTTTTCCGACTTTAGGGAGAAAAGAGCAAAAATCCTTTATCCTTTTCCATTACAGCTGCAGCTCAGTAAGCACTGGGCATGTTTCTACACCACTGTCAGCTGCAGTTTAAGGATCCTGAAATAAGACTGTTGGATGCCATTTCTATGTATTTTCAACTTTTTTTATGACATTTCAGGTTAACTAATGCTTAGTGTTTGGGTAAAAGTTCAAAGCAGAGTCCTCATTCTCTCACAGTGTCAACTCTTCATCATTTGTACTCTTCATCATTCATTCTCCTGCGAGAGTTTGATTGACGCAGGAGCATCCTGTACTGCACAGAACCTTAGTCATCATGGTGGACATCTTTACTCATGAAGACAGGTAGAAAACAAAATCATCTTCGCTTAGAAAAACAGAAAAAAATTTCCCTAATCTGAAAATCTACTTCTGCTGTTGTATATTAGAAGAGAAACAGTGTGTGTGTGTGTGTGTGTGTATATGTTTGTGTATGTGTGTGATGGATGCGGTGAGCTGAACTGTGGTGCCAGTTGCTAGTCCTCAGCTGTCCTGATCATAATGATCCCCATTGTATAGTCTGAAAATAGAACCAAGATACATGATTCCGTATTTTATGATAATATTCTTCATATTTCTACGATGACGAAAAGATAAATAAATCTCAGTAGAGAGCAGGGCTGTACGGCTGTAAATGTAAATATCCAGTCATTGTATTTGTTCCAGAATGGGTGAAGAAACGCAGTTTATTTTATAACAGAACTCAAACTGTCCAGCTGGTGTTCACACCACCAACTAAGAAATATCATGTGTCTCATTATAAAGCACTGGAATCACTTTGTACCTCATTTTGTTTTTGCTCAGATTCACTCCCATCACAGCTGATGTGAGAAAAAGAAGGTTTTATATGAAAAGACAATAAATCTAATTGATAATAGAGAAAACCATTTCGGGCCAGAAGACTCATTATCATTTGTCTGACCTGTGTTAACCTTTCTCTGCCAATTAGTTGCATTTATTAGCTCTCTCTTTTCTCCTCCAGAATCAGCTCTGAGGCCTACGTGTCTGATGACTTGACTTGTTAGCTGGAGCTACACATGCTTACATTCTGATTGCACTTCTTTAGGTTTAGACTTGAACAGCCTTGGCCAATCCCCTGGTGGACCACATGCTTGCTCACTGTTTCCTGGATTACATGTGATAGATCAGCGACATACTAACGATTAAATTCTAACAAGCTCTCTTATGCATGGAACTCACACAAAAAGAAAATATTGCTTAGTTTAATTAATGTGGACAGAAAGTGAAGGATTCCAGCAGGATGAGGAATCAGTGTAATTAGAGATGGATCTTGAGTGGAGTACAGTGTGAGGGATTAGTCTGGATTAAAGGGGTCCACTCTCTAACACGCTTCCTTCATTTTCCACAAATGAGGGAACAGGACATGCTTAGATGCACAAAAATAAGAGTTTTTCTGCTTTGGTAACACAGAACGTGGTCTCCTCTTTTATCTTGTGGAAGAACAGCAGATTTCCGGCGTAAGTCTCCCGATATGTTTGGGCAGGTCGAATGCATTTGTCTTGCACAGGCATTTTTCTTTGCTCCTACTGAACTGATTCTGTATTCCACCTGCAATGGCAGACGATCCATATTCAGTTTGAAAATTGGCTAAACTACAGCTTTGAACACTGGCAACGCCTTTAAGGGAAATAGGGGGGG
The DNA here is from genome assembly GCA_036024015.1 of Craterocephalus amniculus. Lineage (NCBI taxonomy): Eukaryota > Metazoa > Chordata > Actinopteri > Atheriniformes > Atherinidae > Craterocephalus > Craterocephalus amniculus. The sequence goes on along the minus strand of JAVQJG010078636.1, from coordinate 10,066 downwards.
GGGAATAAAACATACACACTCTATAAATAAATCATGTAATTTGACATCAATAAACTGCAAACAGCGTGGTTTGCATACTGATCAGACAGATTTTGTGAGAGAGGAAAACATGTCAAGTTCCTTTGGTGAGCACAGCTGATCACCCGGTTTGGATTTTATGGTTTTAAACTCCGTAAATTAGGCAGGAGAGCTTTCCTAACCTTTTTTTTGCTTTTTTCTACTTGAACCATCTATATTTTTGAGATGTGGTTGTGACCTAGATTTCTGCCTGAGTGTCAACACAAAGAATTTCATCCATTTTCTAAAATGTAATTCTACCATTTCAGACTGAAAACATCATCCTCTTAAAGCCTCACACCAAAGAAGATTAGACAGGTACATTTATGCATTAACGCCACTAATTACAGTGGAATCAGAGTTCACACATTCACAGGTGCTGTAAAGGCATGCTTTTACTAAAGTAGGCGTCTTCTTAATGTTCATCCTCGCCTGTGATGGCGGACTGAGCCTCACATAACAGCCTGCACTAAAATTCTTCTCTTTTTTTGTAAGCTAGGTGTCTTTGTTTCTTTATTATACTTTACATAACTCATAGATAATTCTTTATTAAAAAATAGCAGACAGTAAGCTAAAATGTTTTTTATACATATTATAAATTAATATTCTTAAAGGAAAACTTCACCCTCAGAATGATGTGCCTTAATTTTCTACTCACCCTCATGCTGATGAACACATGGAACACTTTTTTGATATTTATTATGCAGCTGGAGATGTGGGGAGGGTTTGTTCTGCATAAATTCCTTTATAGTGATGTTGAATGGCACCCGTTCAAAAAGGTCCATAAAAGCCCACAAACTCGGCAATATTCTTCCAAACAGCTCGTTCAATGTACTCCAAGTGTCCTGAGTGGGTAGCATCTATAATTTACTTGAAACAAAATCATTTATTATATTTTTAGAGCCTAAACGGTAGCATATTGTACTTCCTGGATGCGTGTGCGTGATGCCACGGTGTCCGCAGCAGACTGGGGGTAGTGCGGAATGCACATTTATACTGGCTACTGTAGGCGGAGAATGTCCGCTGCTTACATTTTACTGTACCATGTATTATTATATTGTATGGTATCATATTGCATCACACTGTATCATATTGTATCGTATTGTACTGTATTGTGTCATGTCATGTGTACCATATCATATATTGTGTTGCATATCATATTGTATCATTTCATATTGCTGCATTGTATTGCATCTTATCACCTTGCACCATACCATATCGAAATTATACTCTATCATATTGTGTCGTATTGCACCGTTCATGTACACGATATTTCAAGGTGCTTTACATACAAACATTAGAAATATTACAACAGAAAGCATTGAAAAGAATTTCAACAAAACTAAAATAACAAAATGTTAAACAACAAAAGATAAAAAGAAAGTCTCAGAGAAAATAGGAAATATCATTTGTTTTCACTAAAGGCTGCAAATAAAGTTCTTAACCCTGATGTAAAAATGCTGATTGTTTCATACCATATCATATTGTGTCACATTGTATCGATTCACACCATATCATATCACATTGTATTGTATCGTATCATATCTAGGGGTGTCACAATTCTCCCAATCGATTCTCGATTTTTTGTTTCTACTACAACTACTACTACTACTACTACTACTACTACTATTACTGTCGATCCTCTCCTTGTCTTCGATGCTCGAGACCTGGACGTAATTTCGATCGATTTTGATGAAAAATCAAGATCTTGACACCCGTAATCATATCGTATTGTATCATTTTGCATTACATTGTAAAATTGAAGCCACTGTGACCTCACCTAAGTAACAATGTCTATGTCAGATGTTCGAGGACCAAGATGTACAGATGCTGCTGGAACACGATATTTGTAGACTGTAGCAGACATTCATACGTATAAAATGTTGTGTAAGGGTGCATTAACACCAGGAAATTCTGGGGAGACCTGGTTGAATTGGGTGTGGAATTCTGAAAAATGTTGTTGTTCATTTGGTTTGGCTTTGCTTGCACAATAAACTTTACTCAAAGAGACCGACCCACCTGGACAACATCACAGTTACATTAGCTGATGGCATTATATTCCACAATGACCAGAACATATTTACCAAGTTCTGGCAACAGAAATACACTGTATGTTAAAGCCCCAGTGTGTAATTCCCGCAACATCTAATGGTCAAACTGCAGATTTACAACAGCTTTAACCTCTTCCCCCGCCTCCCCCCACCGCCTCTCGCCTCCGAGAATACGGTAGCCGTAAGGGCATACAATGCCCTGCAACTCGACGTCCGCATAACCTGCCTTGCTAAGTGACAAGTTTGTTTATACAGTTATATAGGTGCACATAACTGGTCCTCCAGAGCCACTACCCTGCAACTTTTAGATGTATTCCATCTCCAACACAGCTGAATCATATAAACGTCTCGTTAGCAGCCTGCAGAGCTGAATCCCGCACATGAGCTAATTCAGCCATATGATGCAGCTGCTTAGCATGGTGTTTATATAGAAAGTAACGGTTACTTATCCGACCTAAACCGGTGTAAATTAGTAACTGACCAACTCTGCCATGTTTCTAACATGGCACAATTATACATTTTAATGTTACATTGAATTAGCTCACCTGTCTAGTAGAAAGGCTGCAACCTCCATGTCTGTTTTTAGCCACACATCTCCCTCATTTATTGTCTCCATCTCGTAGATGCCGCTCGGATGTAGACTCTGGTTTTCTCCCGATTATGATTTGTTTTTCTTTTTCTTTTTCTTTTTCGTGGTATTTAATCCTCCCTCTCAGGCGGCAAAGAATAAAAATGGTCCTCCGTGTCAGTAGAAAAGAGAACAGATTCCCCACGGCCGTATTTACTTTCATCTCCTCCTCCCAAGTACTAGTGGCTGTGGCAGCGGAGTGGGAAGGGTGGGGGGGTCGCTAAAACTCGCATTGCTAACAAGTTTGTCCCCTTTTCGGCACCACATTTCAAGATGGCGATGCAAAATGGCAGCCTTGTATGAGGTGCGCCGCCACATATGTATTTATAAGTAACTCATTCTAAGCAATGAGAGTTTTTTTGTTTTGATGCGATTGTGAACAGACTTTCATGAAATACATATTTATGAAAGCAACACTTGATGTTTATTAATTTAAAGCCAAATTACACAATCCCAAGTATTTAGTTAACCAGCCAGATGATGGACGAGGTGGAGATGTAGAGACTGTTTGTACACATGCCGGAAAAAACATTCATTTACACAAAATGAGCCTTTAAATCATTGTTAAAAGCACTGCAGACAGAGAAGATTAAATTAATGTTTTAATATTTGCATATTAAAGTCTTTTTAAAGACTAGAGCATTTTATTAGCTGGGTCCTGAAGTGAGAGTTGGAACTGCTTGGACTGGATTTGCTGGAAGCCTCGCAGGTTTGCCAAACATTTGGTGCTGTAATGAGTATTTATAGAAGCAGGGTGGTGTATGTCTGACTCACTCCAAATAAATTAGATGCTGTGTTTTCAGGGTGGTAAAGAAACATGTCACCCAGTACAGCAGCGTTCCTCGTTGATATGTTGTAGATTTTTTTTTTCCAATAATCTTCTAGCTTTAATTATACAAAATGAAACCTGCACTTTCACCCCTTTACGCCGGATGTTTATTTTTTATGTTCTTATATAATTTATTGGATATATTTGCATTTATTCAGTCCTATGCATTTTTATTTTTAAATTATTAATTGCAATTAATTGAGCTGATATTGTACTATTTAGTTTTTAAATATTTGTAAATAAATTCAGGGGTTAAAATACAAGGTTGTCAATGCTGGAATAAAAGCAGTTCTATTCGATTCTGACACACATACTGGATGCAGTTGTGTGGCGGTGATGCGGTGCCTCGGGAAGAGACTATATGCTTAATGCGTCTGCCCTGATTTCTAAAAATTTTACAAGAGACAGAAATAAGCAGTATTAGTAACTTGCTACTTAGTGTATACCACAGAGAAAAATGTAGGTATTTCCATTTGCACTGGCCAACAGAAACTGCATATTTATTATTTACATGGGTTTAAAAACCCTTTAGTCTCACTTGGCTCAGCTACAGTACTTCAAAACCAAGACAAACTACATGAACTGTCCACAACACCAAGTCTCAAGACCAGGACATATCACTCAGCAGTATTTTAAAAGACATGTCAAATAAATGTGTAATGGATGACATGATGGAATAAGAAGGGAAACAAGGGGGGAGTTACTCACATGAGTAGCAGGTTTTTGGAGCTTTTAATCAAAGTTTATATTTAAAAAAATTATTCTGGACTGTATTAATTTAGAAGGAAAACTTTTTGGACAGAGGTGGAGGAAGATCCGAAGAGACAGAGAAGAAATCACAGAATTTCTTAGAACCTGGCGAAGGAAAATTTCTGATCTCTTCATTATTTTAGGCTCAAGCCGGCAGCAACTAAAGAAGATCTGCAAAGAATGTGGACACAAGATGGGAAGTAAAACCTGCAACAGAAGTACAGGAAGTACTGGAAGTACATAGAGCACAAATACAACTCCTCCCTCATAAGGCAGTATGAAAAAGTTACGCATTCATTTCTAAATGTGTAGAATTACCTTTCCTTTCATATCTTAATTATAATACATTTTTCTGTACGCATTTTAATAAAAAAAGTTCATGTGGCATAAATAAGGTAAAAGACAGATATATGTATATGCTGTTTATATTGTTTTTAATTGGGATTAAATAAACATTTATTCAGGATTTCAGCAGAAAGTGATCTGATTTGTTTAATTAAAAACCCCAAAATGCAGCAGGTCCACCAGACCCGTGACAAAACCATCACACACAAGCAAAGTCTTTTCTGTGACTTTATTAGTTGTTTAATTTGAGCCTCAGGAAACAAAGTGGCATCAGTTTGGCCTAATAAGCTGAAACACATTAATTACCAAAGCATTTTTTCACAAATAAACATACTCGCTCAGTTTTTCTGTCTTGCTATGGTCCAGGCAGTGATCATCACCAAAACAAATTTAAGGTTTAAGTGAAGATGAAGGCAGCAGAAATCAGCACATGGCTAAATATCTGCACGCTGCATGCTGTGGGAGGATTTGCAAAACTGTCTTCAGCCACACTTAATCACACTTGTTGAAAACTCAGTGACAGATTTCACATTGCAGAAACGTGATCCCAGAGCCTTTATTTGACCCGGACTAAAGATGAAAGGCAACAGGAAGGATGACATTTTACTTCAGCTGAGGGCTTTGTGGTGTCTTAGCGGGAGCTTCCATGAGTAAAAGAGCGCGAGGATTGCCTTGTGTGTCTGCTCAGTATTCCCCACGTTTGTTTCTCAGCCTGAACCAGCCTGCAGGCTCGCCCCCAGCCTCAGACACACAGCTACTGTTGATGCTTTACCTTCTGCTGAGAACGGGGAGCACAGAAGGAGAACACAAACGGTTGGCAGTGCTCTCCAGCATCGACTCAGCCTCATCAGCTCTTGCTTAACTTTATGTTGTGGAGCTGCAGCTGCTGCAGGAGCAAAGCCTGATGCAAATGCTCTCTGTGTAGAGAAATCAGATTAGGGTCTCCGTGACGTGTCGGTTTGCGGCGCTGGGAACCCATGACTCGGTGGGTAATCTGTTCAGATAGCTTACAGTGATTAAAACATTCAGACCCTCATTTACCCTCATCTTCCAAGCTCGCCAGCATGGTTAGATCCCACAACGACTGGAGTGAGCATTATGCATCAGTAGCATGGGCTGGCATTTGAAGCTGTCATCGTGTTTTTATTCGTTCTTTTAATTATGTGTAACTATTGGTTAACCCCAAAACCCCAAATTCTCCAAAAAGTTTGGACACTGCGTTAATTTTCAACAAAAACAATGAGTACAATGATTTGTAAACATAATGAACCCGTATTTTAATCCCGAAGTACATAAACAACACATCAGATGTTGGTGATGTGTCCAAGGTGCAGGACTAACAGGACAGGCTTCAGTCAGCTGGCAGTAAGCAGGTAGAGACACTGGCTGGTAGGATGGATGTTTCCTGCTGGTACAAGTAAGAAAAGTTCAGACGGACTTTCCAAATATTAGCACCTGTAGAGGATGAATTTCTCTCCTGCAGGGCTGATGTTTACCTCCATCACCTGCAGACGGATATTGCTGTGATACTATTTTGGGGTTCAAGGGGTTTGTAAGGATATAAATGAGATTTAGAGAGAGCATTTATCTCTATACACATGAAGGTCTTCAAAAGCCAAATAAAAATCTCTCATTTTTCCTTGGAACTCTGGGGCAAGCTCTCACTTCCCTGACTGAACCTAAAGAAGCCAAACATTTAAAGTAAACAATGTTGGATGTGTACAAACCCACATTAGATGCGGCAGAGATGCTTGTCTGTCAGCCGGCAGCATTAAAGCCACCCAGGACTTCACTCACGAGTCAGATCTGCTGTCATCCCTCCACTGCGAGGTGTCAAACTCAGAAATGACTTTCCTTCTGTTTGCACTGCACGTCCATCCCCCCTGTCTGCATGTGCAGCTATTAGATTCTGACCCTGCACCCTCAGCTATACTCCATATCTCTCATGCACATTCTGAGATGGAAATAACAGGCAGGAGAGTGTGTGTGCTGTCATGTAAACATGCATCTTGTTCACACCTGTCACTGAGCACGTGGACCCTGCAGCGTAAATGACCTTTATGCTGCAACAACATCGTCAAACAGCATTAAAGACGATCTATGAAGACATTCGTTGTCAGTTTGTCTCCTCACGGCTGCCTGGCTCTCTGGTTGTGATTCACAAGCATGTGGAGCAGGAGTGTGTGATATTGTAAAACACGGTTGGTGGACTGGTTATGCTGAGTGATGCAACGCGGGAGAAAGCAGACGTGTGCACTTACTGACTCTTACCAACCATTCAGGCAAAATGTGAGCTTGAAAGGGAGAGATTAAGTTGGTGCTGCGCCTGACACTCAGCATCACCCCTTCTTCTTGATTATGAGCTCTTTAATATTTGAAAGAGGAGGACGATAACCCCCTCCCCTCCCCTTCTCTTGCTTGTTTCAACACATAGAGTCACCTATGGTGACCAGATTAATGAGCACCCAGGTCTCCATTCCACCCACTCCCACTCCTACACTGTCTTTAGAGAAGGCCTCCAACACACAGTGGATGATGTGACATGATATAACACACTCTCCCACCTCTATTCATGTATCTTTGCCGAGGTGCCTTTGAATAATGGGAGTGTACACTTGTGTACTCAGGGCTTCCAAAGCCTGTCTGGAAACATTAGAGACAAAATGTTTCATCTAGAGATAAAACCCGAATGCATGGTGAAGGCTGGGTGAGTGTGTGCTGTGGAACACAAGACATTGATTAGTTGGAAATCTATTGTAGCTGGAGAGCAGGGTAGACTTAATGAAAAATATGTCTAACCCTACTACATTTGTTGTAAAAGAAATGAAAGAGGTATGCTCCACTTGCTTATCAGGTCTATCCATTCAACTGTTCTTCACACAAATATCAGCCAATCACACGGCAGAGACTCAACACATCTAGTCATGCAGACATGGTGAAGATGACTTGATGAAGTTTTAACAGAGCATCAGAATGAGGAAGAAAGAGGAAGTCCAGTCAGCACTGGTTCCAACCGAAGTCTGCAGAAAAGTTTCTCCGAACACACAACACGTCCAACCTTGTAGTAGATGGGCTCCAGCAGCAGAAGCCCACTATATATACAACATATTGCATTTTTTCTTTACCAGAATGTCATTGAAAGAAAACTGTCACAGCATGGTTAAAACTCAAACCTTTAGTATGCTCGACATCAACTTACTATATAAGAATAAAGGATCTACATTTCTCTATGGGAGAAAGAAAAACACCTGCTCTTTCTGTACACGATGAAAATCTACCTTATGAGTAAAGTTCTCTAATAGTTGTCACTGTAGCATTAAACACATCACTACTGTAATATAAAAGTATATATGAATATATGAACAGTGGTCATACTGCAACTAACTTCTAAAATGCTGGGACACTGGGAAATAGACTTAACCAAGGGTGTTCGGACTCTTGTGATGTGTCACAAAAAGCAGTTTGAAGTTGGTTTGGCCTGCAGATCAAAACACAGAAACCATGATTACATTTCGTATGTGCATTCCTCTGCCAAAAAAAAGCCTGATGTCTCTACAACCAAGCGGCAAAGCGATGGCTAATAGGGAGCATGCATGTCATATAGCATGTAATATAGCATGCATCATATATCCTGTACCCCCCACCAGAAGCAGCATCAAATTATTTTATTTCATAGCATGTGATAGTAAAGCTTGCAAATTTCCCCCTCTCCAAACACATTAGTCCTTTGCAGATGAGGATATGATGAAGCATTTTCTGTGAGATTTTGTTTCATCTTCCTGCAGAGATGTCTTGAGGTTTACAGAAGTCCATTTTTGCTCTGTTTTAAAAAGGACGTCTGGGCTCTTGTGACTTTTCGCTGTGTGGAGCCGCTGCTCAGGGCTGCCCTTCACTGTGACTTTTAACTCTTAACACCCTGCTGGAAACCTGGCAGGCTTTGTAATGTCTGCAGAACATTGCTTTAAATTGTCTTTCACAGAACTGTACAGACATCACTGGAAAAGATGTGGTTGTGAAGGCAGCATTCGTATGAGCGGGTACAGTCCTGTACTATCACAGCCTCTTTGCTGATAACAGCTCGTGTAGTTCTTTTGGCCTTTGGTCCAAAGAACATGGTGTCTGTTTCCTCTAATAAAGATCTTTCATACTGATTGGTCTGACTACGTTCCACATTCCCACTGTCTCAGAGATGAGGCCAAGCTGATGGATTTATGTGAAATTCAAGTCATTTTATGACAAAAACTTTAAAGTGTACAGTTCTTAGGGAGCACAGATTAGCTTTTCTAGTTTTGTTTTTGTCCCCGCTGCAGTGGGACTTTGAATAATCTCCTGGTACTTACACTTAAGAACAGAATCTGAATATGTCCTCCACATTTAAGTGTCTAAAGACTGTCTGGTTGCAGTTTGATAACCGGCTGCTGCTGCTGGTGGGACCTTAATAGATGAAAGAGGTTAATCATTTTAATCTATTTTTCTCCTGTTTAAAAAGAAAACCTTCAAGCTTCATTCTACAATGAAAACAGACGTTTTTGCACTACACACTGAAAGAGAAAATCTTTAAATATGACCGAGGTGTGGTGGACAAGCAATCAGTAACATGGAAAACTCACACTGAAATGCAAATGAAGGATTATGCGAATTAAGTGTAACTTATCCTCATTGTACTGTGACTCTTTAAATAAAGTGAAAAGGAATTCTTCAGCGGGAGCTCAGCATATGGTGCATTCATTAAAAGCGTCTCTTTTCCATTTGTTTTTTTTTATTGTGGTAACGTGAACAGTAACAGAAGACATTTGATAAACTGCACAGACACACAGCAGAACCCAGATGTGACAGAGACAAACGGGGGGTAGGAACATAACGCATGGAGGGAGAGGGAGGAGAAGAAAGAAAAAAAGCACTTATAGAAATGGAAAAGGAAAGTGATGACAGCCGTTTTTAATACTTGGGAGGATGGTTATGACAGGAAATAATAAAAAAAATAAAAATAAAAAAATAAAATAAAATAATAATAATATAATAATAATCCTCTAACTACTAAAAATATTTTGTAGTGTTTGGTTGGATAACCCAGTGAATTGCGTACCTGCATAGCTGCAGCATGGTTGGGCGCAGGGGGACTGAGGCAAAGTTTCAGATCCTTACAGGTCCACCACCCTCTGCTGACCTCTGACCTGACTTTTAGAAAAAAAAAGAAAACCCTTGCTGAGATGTCGGACAAATCACATTATTATTAGCTGTAGGTCGAGCTCACCCACAGTCCGGTAAGTGGCTCTGTGACACTTTCATGTCACCAGTGGGACAGCAGCCCAAGCTTTCAGCTCTAATGCTCTCCATGACTTCATTAGCAGGGACAGTGTGTATAGGTGTGTCTGTGTGTGTGTGTGTGTGTGTGTGTGTGGGGGG
>JAVQJG010078624.1:0-24219 GCA_036024015.1 Craterocephalus amniculus | reverse complement strand
AGAACAGGTCTTTATAAATTTGTCACAAGATTCTGTTGAAAGATTTTTGAGAAAATAATTATTTATACATTTCATAAAAAAGGAAAAAAACAATCTAAACTTAACACTTAACACATTTTCAGTGACACACTCTTTGCATACTTTAAATAATTAAATGAAAAACATCAACAACTCAAGCAGAGTAGAGCAGAAAATATAGATAGTGGTGAATGATACCATACCAGTCAGCAGTCACTGCTTTCTGTTTAACTGCAGCTGACTCAATGTTTGCTTCCTCCCTAAAAGATTTAGAGCTAAACCGAGATTTTAACGGAGAGGACTATGAATATGAGGATGAGGCCAAGCTCGTCATTTTTCCAGACCACTTCGAGATCCCTTTGCCAAATATTGAGGAGCTGCCGGCTCTGGTTCGTGAGTCGGTGTTGTGTGTTTCTGTGCATGTTTACAGGGATGATGCACTTAGTGGTTCCCAGGCCTCTGTGAAAGAGCTGTAAGGTTTATAGCCTTTTGCATTAAAAAAATTTAATGTTCTGTTGAAACTTACATCATACAATTCCTATACTTTTCCTTTAAATGCAGTTTCAGAGGTTTTTATGATTTTTATTTTTTCTTTTCGTTGGGTTTTTCTCCTCCATAAGAAAGATAAAGGGAACCACAATGTGCATATGTTTTATCACTTTTAGTTGTTTTTCTTGCATGGAGTTCAGAACCGTTGCTTCACTGCCACTGTGTGTTTAAGTGTTTAAAGCTTGGCTTTTGTGTGATCAGTTTTTTTTTTAAACTTTGCTTTTGAAAGCAGTTTTGTGCTGAATATTTTGCTTTTTGCATAGCACTATTTACATAGTTGCATTTTTATTTATGAGAAATAAATGGCTGTACAGCTATAAAAGGAAATGAATTATACATCCACTCACCTGCCTTCTCATCTCATGTCCAGGTGACCATCGCCTGTGATGCAGTTCTCAATGCACCATCAGCTTATAAGAAACAGGAACCTGAGTCCTGGGAGGAGGAGATCCAGGTCTCCAGACATGCAAGAAGCCTCAGACAGCTGGATAATGGGGTCCGGATTCCACCCAGGTAGGACTGATGTTCGGCAACATTCATGTGGCCTCGGTGACCCCTGCCATGCAAAGATCTGTAAATCACTTAAACTGAACGAGTTGCTGAGAATATTGTAAAGATAAAATGTCAGATGTTGACACTTTAAAACCTTTCTTTAAAAGAAAAAGATGCACAATTTGAATTCAGATGTCAGTAACTGTGCTGCAGAGAGGGGGATTGTACAGCTTATCTTGCAAAGACACAAATTAAAAGGGTCTGAAAATGGTCTTGATTTTATTGTGTTGTAACAAAAACTAAAGCATATAAACCATGTGAAATCATTTCATACTTGATGTGATGGAGGAATATTTAGAAGTATTTTACTTTTGGTCCAATATTTCACTTGACTGTGATATTAATGTGAAGATATATGGAACCAACATGTTGGTGATATATGATGTCAGATGAACTTAGCTGTATTTTTAATTTGGTATATAAATGCCTGCAATGTGGCTGTATGTAAACTGTCCTTTTAAAAGATTAAGTGAAATACGGAGATTTAGTCATCTTTGTGAGCTATATATAAACATGCAATGAAAAAATGTGGGACGTTTAAGACAATACTAACTGTGATTACCTGATCTGTAATTCATAACAACATATTCTCTCATGATTATTTGGCTGCAGATTTTTTATGTATAATATATAAAATGTCTCTGACAGACAGCCAGCTGAAAACTGTGATGCACATTGCAACTTCCCTCTGGGATTTGTAGTTTTACTTTGGGAATGATAAAGAGTTTCTTATTTGATTTAAAAGACACATTAGATAATAGTTTTCAGCAAAACAACTTCATACATCTCTCTGTCTTTACCGTCAGTGGCTGGAAGTGCCAGAAATGCGAGCTGAGAGAAAACCTGTGGCTGAACTTGACGGATGGGGCGGTGTTATGTGGGAAGTGGTTCTTTGATGGGAGTGGGGGTAACGGCCATGCTCTGGAGCACTACAGAGAAACCAACTACCCCCTGGCTGTTAAACTGGACACCATCACACCAGATGGAGCAGGTGACATGATCATAGTATCTGCTGAATAGATGCATAAATGTATAATCATTTTTTGAAATACAATGTTGTCATAACTGAAGACAATAATCATACTTGATGATCAAATATTAAACTTACTTTCACGGCAAATGAATTCCAGATATCTACTCATTTGAGGAGGAAGAGGCTGTGTTGGACCCCCATATATCAGACCACTTGTCACACTTTGGTATTGACATGCTACAGATGCAGAAAAGAGTAAGTTAACTTTCATCAAGAACATCTAAATTTAACTCTGTAGAAAGTACACTCTGACAAAGTCCCTCCTCCTTTCAGACAGAGAATGGGCACCACACAGATAATAACCCCCGGCCACGGGTCAGTGAATGGGAGGTGATCCAGGAGTCGGGTATGAAGCTGAAGGCGGTGTATGGTTCCGGTTACACAGGAATTAAAAACCTGGGCAATAGCTGCTACCTCAGCACGGTGATGCAGGTCCTGTTCAGCATCCCAGACTTCCAGAGGATGTGAGTACTTGAACTGTTAAAATTCATGTCATAGAAATGAAATTCAATTTGGCACCAAGTACAAGCTTAGCAACATTATCAAATAATAAATAAGCAGCATCAGCAAATGAAATGGGGGAAAAAAAAACCTTGAATGTTTTTTCCATTTCTATGAAATCAAAACATTGTGTTTGCATAATGAACACCTCATATGTTTCACTGTTATTATAAATATGTGTAATAGTTAGCATTTTCTGACCTCCTGCCACACCACATTAGAATAAGCAGGGTAAAAAATGGATGCATGGATGTGTGTTCAGCCTTTTTCTCCCTGGATGTGATTACATACGGTGGCTGGCTGACTAACATGTCCACCAGCAGAGGGTGTATTTCATTACATCCTGTGCTTCCATGTGTCTTTTGTCTCTGTGCCATCCGTATGTTCCATCCGATGTGAATGTGCGGTGTATGTTTTGATCTCTAGGTATGTGGGTAATCTTCAGAGGATATTCGACTATTCACCCCTTGACCCCACCCAGGACTACGCCACACAGATGTAAGTGACTCCTTTGGAACATCGTTAGAAGAGAAAGTGTTTTCCAGCTGATGCTCTGTCTGGTCATATTTATTTTTATTATTTTGATCCCATATATAATGATACCTAATGAGACCGGTTTCCACACGTTTCTTCAGGTCTCGTGCTTTTTGTCTTGCAAAGGTGTGTGTTGCAAGAGGTCAGTCAGGTGCTTTCAGTCTTTGCCAGGGATGAATATCAGCTGTGTTAGTGTGTCATAATCTGAGGCATGCAGTCAGATAAACATGTTTGGACCTCCTGTTGCTGACAGCGTGTGATGAAGACTGTCAACAGGAAGCAGCACATTCAGGAAGATAATCAGCTTATTTGGATTTGTTTAATAGTTCAACATGACTCTTCTCTAAAAGGCCTTTCAGACTAAATGTTCATCCATTTCCTGTTTCTTTTTCTCTTAAATAAAAACACAACCTTCTATTCAGTTACCTAATGACTAGGATATGGTTGTTTATAAGTAGCAAAGTAGAAAAGAAGAAATCAAGACATTCTTCTGGATTCATATGAAGAGGATGGAAAGCATCTAGATCAATGGTTGCACCTGTGATGAGTAATGAGCATGTGCAGAGTGAAATAAAACATGTAAATAAAACAGGGTCGATATCAACAACTGAAACACTACAAGATCCTGAATAAAGCAAATGATATGAACAAACTCTTCTGAGGTCAGCAGGAAGATCTTTTTTCAGCGGCCTTGAGCATAAAAGCGAAATCTGCGGCTCTAGAAACTGTAATCCTGCACTCATGAATAAGACTCTCATACACTGTAAGCATATGAGGCTGTGAAAATCTATACAGACACTGGTAAATTACCACGGCAAAGAGTTTTAAGCAGGTCTGGCACCAAGATCTGAGTCTTAAAATGCTGAGTAAATTAGATTTCAGAGCATTAGAGTGAAGTCTGCTTGGTATCTAAAAGTGTGCATCAATTTCTCTGTCGGATTTAGAGACAAACCTCCCAGCAAAGGTTATTGCTTGAATTTTAAGTCTGGGATGCCTTTCTGTCTCTGAGCTTGAAACCTCCTGAGTAAACTGTGAGTTGTTGAAGATTTTCAGACAAAAATATCAAAACTGAATTTTTAAAATGGAAATGAGACGAGGAGTAGGAAGCTCCTGCACATTAACCTGATCAGTGCAAAAATGCAATAACATAGATCCTCACTTTGAATAAAACTAATCAGATAAATGAGACCGAACACGTGATCTAAGTCCGTTCTTTGTTTGCCTCCAAATTTATTGAGCTATGAATTTATCTTTCATGAATATGAGGAACTATTCAGTGGGATAAAGCTCCAAACAGTGGTACCACTACAGATTCAAATTCATATGTATTTAGTAAGAAGAAGAAACATGCAGTCTGCTGTACTAAACAAATGATTTGTAGGCATTTCCTGACTCAGATTGAGGCAGTGTGTATGAAATGTGGTGCTGCTACTTCTCCCTTTGGCTTGAGCCAGAATTTTGAGATGAAGTTCCAGGTGGACTGTCTCATCTGCAGGTTTGTGTGCACGGCGGCCTCGGGGTGTGTCAACCGCGTGGAAAAGTTAATCACGAGTAGAGCAAGACTGCGTTTGATGTGTGTGCTTGTGTTTTCCTCCGACAGGGCTAAACTGGGACACGGGCTGCTCTCAGGCCAGTACTCCAAACCACCCATGAAATCTGAGCTCATTGAACAGGTGATGAAAGAAGAACACAAGGTATTAAACGGGGTATGTGCAGCTCTCAGACTGGGTCAACAGCCGACACAAGTGTGTTTATGACAAGAGACGACAGAACCAGTTCTTTTAGGTTTTAGTGGAGCATCTTAGTGTGATGTGTTCTGTTTGTTTCTTTAATTTAAGCATGAATTATTTTCATAATGCATCTCTTTTCTGTTTTTTCTATATATTTAAACTTTTCTTTTTCACTATTCAAAGGAGTTGATGAAAGCGAAAGGATTATGAGGTTTTTAGATGTAATGTTATTCTAGTTTTCTGTTTGTGATCCAGGTCTGAAAATAGCTGTTGGCAGCAGTCCACAATGTGAAACGCAAGTGATTTTTAACCACACATCTCCAGGCACATTTCATACAGCTTGATTTAGTAAATATATTAGCTAAAATTGAACTGATTTTGGGATCTATCTGTCTACTTTATTAATTGGAAATGAAATGTTCACATTTCATTATTGTACTTAACAGTTTCCAGGAAATCAGAGAAGGAACTTTGTTAAAGCATAATAAGAGCCAGCAGGGATTTTGTAAGCTTTAACTTTCTTTTAACC
Organism: Craterocephalus amniculus; assembly: GCA_036024015.1. NCBI lineage: Eukaryota > Metazoa > Chordata > Actinopteri > Atheriniformes > Atherinidae > Craterocephalus > Craterocephalus amniculus. The sequence continues at coordinate 18,773 of JAVQJG010078624.1, read as the reverse complement.
AGTCACAGTAAATGACAGAGCAAAGCTGTGGTCGTCAACTTCCTACACATGTGATGGTGGAGTCAGGTTTGGATACAGACGGACAGCTGGGTGCATATGGAGGGGGCGAGCTGTGTTGGCATGTTGCGTTGGGTTTGCACAGGGGCAGCCTCACCAAGTGTAATTATGCACTCCCATCAAAGTGGCTTTTTAAATGTCTGCAGCCACCCTAGACAGTAGGCTGGGTTGTTAGTTATTTATTAGGTTTGCATGGACGCTGTTATTTGATTTGTTTATTATAAATCAGATATTAACAAAATGCATTTCTGGTTTATGGGCTGTATTAGTGTTGGGCTGTGAGCTGACTTATGGTGGTGTTTGAAGACCAGAAATTAAGATTCCTGGACTGCTAGTGTTATACTATTTCCTGTTTATGTCATTTACACAGTTTTTGTTTGGCAAAGGAAATGTAACAGGTTAATTGCTAAACTCCTGCTGTGCATTAAGAGGGTTTTGTCTTCTTGAGGATTCAGACCAGCTGATTCTACCTGACAATTTATCCTCCTCCAGTTACAGGAACATATTAAACACTTTTCCCTGTCAGTCAAATCCAGAAGCTCAGATATAAACACGATCCTGTCAGTAGATCTGATAATATTCAGTGACCCAGGTGAGGCAGCAGCTTCATATTCAGTCAAATAATCATTTAAAAAACACTGAAATTACCATGTAACACTGCAGAAGTCTCTTATTAGTTACAAATACTGTATCATGATTATAACTAATGTGACTGTGTTTGATGATATACACTCCCTCCAGTCAGGAAATGCAGCAGCTTTGTTAGGACTGGAGACATTTAGCTGCCATTAACCGCTTTTGTCCATTTTTCCATTCACAAGGCACAAAAACTCCCTGAATGGTTGATTTAAAAAGGTTAAAATGACATGCTGTAAAAACTAGAGAAATCACAGCTGAACACATGCAAGGATTTTGATGCATTGATTCATTAGACAGTGAGGTTTGAGCAACAGCCAACATTTCCAATCTGCTTAAAGACACAAGATCAAGTCTTCCCTCTACACCTATACAAATACAGATATAAGATTATAAATTCAATCCTGCTGCTACTCACTGAGATAATTCTATAATGATTGTAGATTAGCATATAAAGATAAATATTAGCAACAATATTCCACTGATGTGACTTCAGTCCAGGGATTAGTAGAGGAAGACTTGAGGGTTGATTTTTGTAGCAGTACAGAAATCACCTTGTTGTCTTGTGTGATAGATCCGCCTGAGGTGAGTGATCATGCGCTGTCACCTATGTGATGCCTACTTTTCCTCATTCCAGCAGCAGCAGAAAGGCGTCTCTCCTCGGATGCTGAAGGCTTTGGTCAGCAGGGGACACCCAGAGTTTTCCTCCAACAGACAACAAGATGCCCACGAGTTCCTCCTGCACATGGTCAACCTAGTGGAGGTTAGGAGAGCTACACCTGCAGCACAAAAATGCTTTCTTGAATTATTATTATTATTAATAAATATTAATAATAATTATTAGTTATTAATTATTATTATTATTATCATTCTTATCTTCTTGTTATAATGATAATAATAATTATAATAATAATAATAATAATAATAATTATTATTATTATTATTATATACTTTATAGTGCTTTCCAGCAACCTGTAGGTGTTGGTGAAACCTGTAAGCATTTTTACAAAAGATGTACTATTAAGGCATTTTACATAATTTCTTTTTCAACTAATATTTTGTTTGAATGATTAATAAATCAGTTAATTATGTTGTTTCAGACAAGGATAATTTCAGCTGAAATGCTAAAAACACAGAATAGAAAATGTTTCTTTTACAAATCTGACCTCAGTAAACACAAATTTCTTCCACTTTAAAATCACAACATTTTCTTTAACAAATGCTGGAGGTCTATTCTGGCCCCTGACATGTAGTGACCGGCTTGGGAAGTTACTGTATATTTGGATGTGATTAAACTCAGCTGGCTGCCTTTATGTAATTTCAGACACATGAGCTTCTCCTAAATGTCTCTCACAAGCTTCTATATGATTTATTTTTAGCTTTCTGCTATCTGTTACACAGGGTGGTCAGATAATGCTTCCCTTCCTGCTTCCACCATGATAAACACCCTTAGCGGGACCTGATACTTCCTATCTCTCATTTTGTGATTAAAAAAAATAGATACTTCCGGTGACTTCTTTTGTTTTTCATCCACCTCTGTACAGCAGTCTATAAACAACCAAACAGATCCATGCAGACATAATGATAAGCTAATGACAGCCATTAGTCTCCCTACATGCTGCGTCTGAGTAAAATTATAACTTGTGTATTTTTGTAGCATCTCAGAATAGAAAGGCTGCGTTGCAGAAAAGCAGCGCTCACGCAGACCGGCGTGTTAAGCTGTGACGCCGTCCTTCATCACGGTCTTCAAATAAACCGTAAAACATTGGTGACCTGAACCTCAGTGAGCGGTGAGAAGACACGGAGCAGAATGGTGATTAATGTTCCCACGTTTCTGAAAAGATACAACTTTCAGTAACTGAAGGTTCATCGAGTTGCTGAATCAAGACTTACAGACATACACATTGTTAAATATGTTCACTTCAACTTATAGTTTAAGATTTGAATTTTGTTCTTATTTTGGACATTTACGTTTCCTGATTCGTTGTATTAAAAGATAGCAAAATGTCCTAAAAAGGAGCCTTTTTACCATTGGAAACAAAAAAGAAAAAAACTGATAATTAAAGACAGAAAGGTGGTTGATTGCTTTTATGAAGCACAATGAAAAAGGTCAATGCAGAGATGCCTCAGTCTGCATTAATCATCTCAAACTGGCGGGTAAACCTCAGTTTTACTATGCATCACATGATCAGTAGTCATGAGTAAATGAAACAATATAATTATCAATCTAATGAAACATGTTTTAGGCCTTTATCAGTTTTAGTTTCAAGCTCAGTTCCTTGTTTGTGCAGAGGAACAGCGCAGGGTCGGAGAACCCGAGCGACGTCTTCCGCTTCCTGGTGGAGGAGCGGGTCCAGTGCTGTCAGAGTCGCCGGGTTCGCTACACACAGCGGGTGGATTACTGCATCCAGCTGCCAGCTCCCATCGAGGCGGCCACTAATCGAGGTAAAAGCTCAGTTTCTGACCTGTGAAGCCACGTAACGTGCTCAGATGGAATCAATCACTGCATGTATAAGTAGCTCATATGACCATGTATACGAAGCTCTGATAATGATGGTAGAATTACTATTACACAAACACTTCTAAACACTATAAACTCTTTGTGTCACCAGAGGAGCTGCTGGCCTATGAGGTGAAGCGGAAAGAAGCTGAGGAGAACATGCGGGCTCCTCCTGAACCGGTGAGAGCTCGGATCCCTTTCACTGCTTGCCTCCAGGCCTTCACAGAGCCAGAAAACGTCCCTGACTTCTGGAGCTCAGCCCTGCAAGCCAAGTCTGCAGGAGTCAAGTAAGCAGCAGTGTTTTCTTTAATCATCTCAGTGCCATGTATTTATGAACCATCTTTTAAATGCCCTCTCATAATTCTGGCCCTCTGCAGAACGTCTCGTTTCACCTCCTTCCCAGAGTATCTGATCTTGCAGATAAAGAAATTCACATTCGGCGTCGACTGGGTTCCGAAGAAGCTTGGTAACCAATCTGTTACACGATGACGATGATTACAATGTGTGTATGTTACTGTAAGTGTTAGTACTGAAAATAGCCACCAGAGGGCAGTATGAAACCGCAGTCCATGGTGTATTCAAGCTACATTTTCTGTCCAAGTAAAGCTGATTCAGCTCCAGTCATAGACACAAAGTCAAAAACCACCTTTACAGACCTGCAAAGCACTTTCCGGGCTTAACAATGAACAGGAACAGCAAGAGTGTATTCACCATACTGGATAAATATAAAACCAGTATTTAAGTTGACGTGATGAAGCTCTCATCACTGCAATTCAGAATGAATATGTCATTTTGCAGACTTGGCCATCGATGTTCCGGACTTTCTGGATCTAAGTCGTCTCCGAGCCACAGGGCTGCAGCCGGGCGAAGAGGAGCTGCCGGACCTCATGCCCCCCATCGTGCTGCCTGAAGACACCAGAGGTATTACTCTGACCTCCATCATAGCTTCTGGTTGGAACCGTGTGAACATCCCTGTGTGCATATGCATACCAGATCACACGCTGTGTTTGATCAGTGGGAGAGAACATTTTAGACTGATTTATTTATTTCATTTTTCCCAAGAAAGTATAGCCAGCGGCTCTTTTTCAGCTCCTTTTCATCTGCCATGTTCCCTTTGTTCATCTCTGTTACGCAGTGGCTCGCAAACACTGGTGTCAACTTTTAGTTCTGCTTCAGATTGATCCTGAGATACTGAAATTGGTCGTGTCGTGCTGTTGGAAGACATGCAAGATTTGGATTGGACTTCATCTGTTTAAATAGGCAAAGATGTTGCTATGATTTCCATGTGCTGCTCCAGACTCTGTTCAGCAGGAGCGAGCATAGAACAGCCTCTTTTTATACGCACACACTACTAACCTGCTGTTCCATCCCACAGTCCCATCATTAAACGATATGCAAATCACTGCACTCTTTTTTAATTGACACATTTTAGGCATCCTATCAGGGATGTTTGATGTCAGCAGTTTTTCTAACCTTCTCCTGTCCACACGCACCGATGAATCAGCAGCCAACAGCGACATTAGTATGATGCGTGAACTAGTGCAAACAAATGTAAAACGGCACTCTTAATGTCTTGCAGCATTTTTTGCCATCGTTTCTTAATTTCACAGTTGTGTTATCATTCTTAAAGGGCACTGTTTTCCCTAAGCTCCAAATAAACTTTATATCCTCCACTGAGTTGCTACGAAGCCGATTTTGTCCAACAAAGTGACAACTTAATGTTGTTTTAAGAGAAAACTTGGGGAGGAGTTGCTGCCTCCCTTTCAGCAGGTGTGGAGTATTTTCACTGAGTCAAATCATCTGTGAAATTGTGTCTAATATGATATTCTGCTCAAAGGCCCCCCAAGTTCTTGCAAAAGGACATAATGAGAGGAATCCCATCAATCACATGCTCAGCCAATTAAGGGGAAGTTGTTTTGTTCAGTGTGACTAATAAGTTGTACACTGTAATGATTTCATAAGATCTGCTTTTAGTGCACATCTGCTGTGTTTTAGGAAAAGCTCCTGGAATCTAATGACTCATGTTTTGGACTTCAAGGAAATTGTTGGCACTTCTGCAGAGGTTTTCTTCCATCTGACTTTTCTCTGGTATTAAATGCGCATCAGCTGTTTGGCTGCCTCACTTGCTAAAGGCCAAAGCTACAGCTGGCTTCATTTAGTTAGTTTTTCTTTGTCTTGTTTGCAATTGCATCCCAGACCCCCTCCCCCCCCTGCCCCCACACTTACATCAAGATATCAGTGTCCTCTTAATATTTCAGCAGATGTGAAGCACAAGTGGGTGGTTCGTGAAATGTTGGGAAGACATGAACATCTTAGAGCAGCCTCGGCGTTGCTTCACACATCAGCAAACTGAAGATTTTCATTCCTGAGAGATTTAAAATAGTTTAGGCAGCAACATCTCCATACAGAAAACTCGGGAGACTGAAAAGGAAAGTTGAAATAGTTTATCTGAGGGTGTCTTCATGTTTCAGGACCGAACAGCATGCTCTGTGCCTGCTATCTCAGACATGCAAACTGCGACTCGGCTTCAGAGTGCAGCATCTACTTAAAATTCCTCTGTTGCACATTAAAGCCGAACTACCTTATGTAGAATGTATATCAAATCTGTGCCTGACTAAAACTACACAGCTCTCCCAAAAGGCTGCAGTTGAATCAATGCATGACCAAGCGTCTCAGTGTTTTGATGTTGTAATCATTTAAATCCCTCAGAGCTTCTGTTTCAGTTAACATGAGGTTAAAGCAGCTTTCCTTGTGTAAATTGTGAAATGAAAAGAGGTCAGACGAAATAAGTTACAGTTTTTTCCCAATACATTCCCAGATTTGTTTATTTTACATTTATATGATGAATCTTGTTGGTTGTGTTTGCACCTTGGGCGCAATATTGCCCGGCCTGGCAATAACAGAAATGAATCATCAGTCACCCCTTCTGTCTCCAAAAGGCTTCAGTGCTTCTCTCTGATTGCACCACACAACACACAAATGGGTTTTCTTGTTCACTGCTTGTACCAAATTATTACTCATCGGTCTGTTTATCATCTGTCCACTCAATTATTCTAGACCATTTACAAAAAAAGGAGAAAGGGGCACATAATTTTTTCTTTTTCTGTGCTTAATGGACTAAATTTTCAGTATTCATTTCTGTGTTTTGATAAATCGTTTTAGGATTAAAGCTAAAAACTTTACGTATACTTGCCAGTTTATCAAAAGCTATGATCCGTTTTTATTTTTATCATATTAATTCTGCTAAAATAAGTAAGAGATGAAGAAAGCGGCAAAAAGCTGGCCTGGCGATGGATCTTGTTGAAGTGTTGGCTGTATTTTTTTGCTTATGAAATGCAAGTGAAATGACCTGTGTTGAACTGAAGTGTCCAGGGCATTCAAAGAAGATTAACTGTAACTGACTCAGGATTGTTTTTTCAAAATAAAAACCGGACAAGCCGGCAAGAGTATTACTAAGAAAGAAAAAGGAAAAGAGAAAACACGTGGTTTTTCATCTGCAAAGCAGCCTTCATTCTGCAGCCGGACACTCATTCCATTAAGATTTTTGCAGTCATGTTGTCGTGTCCATGTAAAATAAATTATATTTAATAGATTAATGTTGACCTTTTTTTATTTTTTTTATTCAAATGTAACTCATTGAATTGAACACTTAGTTTAAGATTATTAGAAGACACTAAAGCTGACAACCTGCCTTGAGTTTGGAGCTGATTTGAGTCATCTCCATCTGCAAAAGACCGATTTCTGAATTTTGTTGAAGAAAGTAACTAATGCAACACCGCTCCTTTAACTACTGCAAGGATCCTGTTTAGTTTTTTTTATTTGGAGCTTTACATATTAAATCTGATTAACTGGGTTCGAAGTCGAGTACAGGCAGTGACCTCAAATAGGACAAATCGTTGTATTTAGCCCATTTTTCCGTGCAACCTGACCTTTGTTTAACAATATTTAAACAAAAAAACCTCAAGAATTTGATTGGATTTTTGTCATTCATTCATGAAATATGAGTAATATTGTCATTTTAGAAGCAAATATACTGAATCAATAAATAAATGTTATTGGTAATTATATTGAATGGAAAATAATAATGCATTGCAAGTCTTTTCTGTTTGTTAATGTCAACCGTTAGCACAAGCAAATTCTGATTTCCTTGATGTGTTTGCTAGTAGCGAGACACACATGCAGACAGCCATGCATTCTGCGTTAGTGAGTGTATTCTGACTGTTGTCAAATTTCAAAGCATCTGTCTAATACGCTTTTCACTACAACTTGCACTCTGAGGCTCTGCACTAGTAGAACCAGATTGAAATGCAAGGGTGACACGATATCACAGTTATTTTTTTTCCACTTATAATGATTTTCCTCCTTCTCTTTCAGACAACTCCATGAGTTCAACAGACTGTAAGTATTTAATGTCCCTTTTTTTCTTTCTGTTGGAACTAATGTTTTGCATGCATGTAAGTTGTAGCTGTGGAAAAATGTATTTTAGGCTGCAGGCCGTAGTGATGAATGCTACAGAGCCAAACCTCTGACTACCTGAGCAGGTGCTGCAGCTGCTCTCTACTTCTACACAAACTTAACTTTTCCACATACAGTATCTCTGCTTTTTATAGCCAGACTCATTTCTCTCCCTGATAAATCATTACTCAATAAAGACGCCTCCCTGGGGCTGATTCTCCCCTGCTTTCTTTGTTTAATGAGTCCCAAAGAGGGGGTGTCCACAAATCAGGGTGCTTTTTTTAAAGTGAAGGTTACTGGCAGTGTTGAATCAGCGAGCGCATGTTTCACCGTTCATGTGGCTTTGTCGCGTCCCCAGCTCCAGAGATAGACGAGGCAGCGGTCATGCAGCTGGCGGAGATGGGTTTTCCTCTGGAGGCCTGCAGGAAGGCGGTGTACTACACAGGAAACATGGGCCCTGAGATGGCCTTCAACTGGATCATAGCCCATATGGAGGAGCCTGGTAAGGCCGCAATACTCTGCCGAGACATCCAGGGAAGGTTTAATCCACATTCAGTCGATGACTACGTCAGAGTAGGATCATGAACAGTTAAATACAGTATTGTAGGAAGTTGGATGTGAACATGAATCATAGAATATGCATCATTAGATGCAACTGATACAGCTTTGGGTTTTTTTTAATTTAGAGTTTATAGATTTTCTTTTACATATTGCATGAAAGCACAAGTATAGTACAAGTCCACAGATGGAGAGGGATGTAGGAATGATGGGAAGTTCCTCCACTGATTAGCATTGATCCCGATGTAATATGTTGACAGATTGTGTTCAGAACATTGTAGCCTGTCACTGTTTTCATTTAATTCCAACCGAAGGTCCCGACAGATGGTGCATGGAAGGTTTAGGACTATCCAAATACATCCTTTTTGTAATGGCTTAACTTGCTGTGCGTGTTGCTATTCTTGCCCCAAATTTTTGATGAGTGATCAAAAATTAGAAAAAGCTCCACTGAAAACATCATTAGTTCCTCTACAGCTTCTAAGTTTACAGACTTCAAGAATCGAGATAAGGACTGGCAAAAAGAGGCAACTTTATTCGTTGTGGACCTTTTTCAACACAGAGGTAATTTCAAGTGAGAGGCACTTCACATCTAATGTGCATTCATAGAGAGACGCGCGCTGTTTTTTTTTTGCTGGTGTCAGACTTGGTGGGCTGCAGGTGTTTATCTGTGCATGTCTGTGTAAGAGATCATCAGCAGAAACTTTGTGGGAGCTGATTAGGAGTGTTGTAGAGCTTCTCAGCAGTCGCGCTGTTCTCCTGAGGCGTTGACTCGTGTCACTTTTATTTCCCTGGCTGGCTGCAAAGAGCCTCAACAGTGGATGGAAATTAGAGCAGCCCCCTGCCGGTGCCTTCTTAAATGGGCCTAATGCATCTGCAAAATAGGCTGCATTCAAGCTCAATAACGTCAGTAAAACGCTTTTCAAGTGTGCTGAACAAAGTTTACTTTTCCTCTGCCTCCTTCATTCTTTCCCCATGAGTGTCATTTCAGCCCATTGTTTGCACAAAGCTTTGACGTTTATTGCTGCTTTTGTCTCCTTTATTAAACCAGAGGAAAAAAAAGCTAAATTTGTTGAAATAAATATCACAGAAATACTGTAGAAACAGGCTTTTGTCTTACATCAAAAGAGCGAATTTAAACTAAAGGAAAAGAAAAATACACAGGCAACAACAATTGGATTGATCAAGGCTGCTGTTTTCTAACAATTTCAGGATTCTCTGGATATTATTTCAATTTAATTAAAAATCTTTTTTTTTTGTCATACTCTATTCTGACTCAGGAAAACAGAGTTTGTGTGGAACAGTGAAGGCCAAATTGATTTAGGTTTGTAGTCATCTGTGTGGAAGAAAAAGACACAGAGATGGATTTATGTATAAAAACCATCTAATTGGAAAATGTGTAGACAAATAGAAAAGACCATTTGGTAGCAGCAGAGAGAATCATAGCGTAGATATTTGAAGCTAACCCTAAAGCCACGGTGTGAGATGAATTCATAATGTAACCTTGTGAAGTGCATGGTGTGGAGCACACACTATCTGGAAATGGGAACACAGATAATTGGCCTGATAGTCTTATTAGCTGATTTTAAGCTTCTTGACTGTCTTTAGCTCGTCAGTAAGTAGGATGGTGCAGCAGTTTTAGTGATCCTGTTGCTGTTGTGTTGACTTTGCTCAGAAATTGACAACATCTCTAGGCGTGCTCATGTAAAGCTTGTGCTCGCCCTTTTAATATTATAATACTGTACTATGATATTGCACTCGATCTCAGCACTTTTCTCATTTTATTGTATTCTTAGTATTTATCTATTATTGTGGCTGTGTTGTTGTCTTTTTAATGTGTTCTAATTGTAAACAGCTGTACTACGAGCCCCAAGACAAATTTCCCCTTGGGGATAATAAAGTTCATCTTATAAAACACCTTTTGAGACGAGGAGGAAGGAAGTGAAGTCTCAGCAAAGAAGAAAAATCTTTCTGTATCTCGTTAATGTTATTTTCCTCTACGATGGCAGAGGCTACTTGTCTGTGTTGTTTTCTCTAGCTTGATGTTATGATAGAGCACAGTCTGTGTCCAAACTCCAGAGTTCTAAGTTCAGGTATTTGTCAAAATGATCTTTGTAAACTGAGTGAAATGTGCCATGTGTTTATGAGCCAAACCCTGTTGAAAGCGTTCAAACTTTAGATCAGACATGGAAGACTAACATTTCAACACTTTTCTATTATGTTTTGTCTTTTATTTTCAACCTGAAAGACAGATGTCTGCTTGGGGTAGCATGGTATTATGGGCAGCCAGAGTGATGCAAGTCAAGGAGGCTCATATGGAGATGGTAGAGAGTGATAAGTAGAATGCATTTTCATTTATGACAGGGATGGTAATGAGGGCTCTGTTTATGGTGTAATTCCACCGTGAGTGCCCTTGTTGAGGGTCACTTCATTCCCGTTTGAAGCTGTTGAAAGAGCACAAAAAAACCTTCTGAAATGGCCCGGGTTAAAATGTGCAACAATTACTGGGTTGTCGTTGGCAGTCTTACCAGTGAAATACATTTGCAGGTTTGTCATTGTAAGTGAAATATGCTAAATTGCATCATCTTGTTATATAATGGATTAATTATATAACTTTTTTCAATACAAAATGTGTATCTCACGTTTGTGTTGTGTTTCTAAGTTCATGCCTGGGGTGAAATGTAAGCAAGGTCAGCATCAAACCTCTGTGATCAAACTGCAGTGTATTAAAGAAGTGAACTCTAAGAAGTGCTGGTTTTCTCACCCTACTATCACCATCCTTCTAGCTCTGATAAAATCCCTGTTAACCAACCTCACAGGGTTCATTTCCACACATATTTGACAAGGTTTCATAATATCAATATGCTGCAGAGAAAAAAGTCATTTATTCAAAACAAAAAATTATTAATCCGTCGGGAAATCTTGAGCAACATTTAGCACATTGGTTGCTTAGTAACACACAGATGCAGCTACCAAAGTGTCTTCCTTTCCCTTTTTTCAGTCACATAAATTGAATGGTTTTATACAACCATCAAAAAACAATCATTATTTTTGTTTATTGTTTTAAAGTCAATTAGTAAGTCCTTTTTTTTTGCATACTGTGTATGTAAACAAGCAACCACACAGTCAGTTTGGCTCCAATTTTTTAGCTTTTCTTTTGTTAATTTCAGAAAGTCTTCCAATTTATCTCTTAATAACTTCTCATTGCTTGGCTCATCCAACTAGCCAAACCTCTCAGGACAAAACAATGACATTTGTAGCAATTTGTTTGGGCAGTCATTAACAAAACCAGAAGGAACTTTACAGCTGATTTCTTACAAGCAAATTATTTCAATGAATCTTCCTTCAGATGCGCAGCATGTTGTCAGCTTCTAAGAAGTTACATTCAAACAGCGAATGATTTGATTAGCTCGACATCCGAGCGACAACAAATAGATTTAAGGATGTGGATTATTTTCTGTCTTTTCCCAGACTTTGCAGAACCGCTTGCTCTGCCTTCCATGATGGATCCGGGTCTTTCCACCTCGGACAGCCCCATGGGGGCCACCCCACTGGACAACTCACCCCCCGAGGAGAGCGTATCCATCCTCACATCAATGGGCTTCCCCCGCACTCACACTATTCGTGCACTCAAAGCCACGGTCAGTCTTCTGCTCACCATATTCCATTTTTCTGTTTACTGACACAGACATCCTCCGGATATTCTGTTTCTGTTGCTCATAATTCAGATTAGTTTATTTGGTAAACTTTTACAGTGGCTGTCGCAGAGTTGTTATGTTCTGTTGTAAAGGAAACTGACTTAAAGTCTTCCCCTGTTCTCTAATGGTTATGGAAGTGATAACAATGATGTATTCTGACTGAACACATGGTGAGCCGGGCAGGCAGCGTGGGCAGAGACGGTCACCAAGTATGACTTGATAAAGTAAAGAAGTCTTTCTCTGGCAGCGCATGAATCCTTCTCATGGAGACTGGTAATAGATAGACTTTAGCAAGAGAAAATGCGAAGACAAAGATCCACCCACACTGTGTGGAAATTCTCCCTGGAAAGTGCAGAAATAAAACAACATTACCACAGAAACACAAAACGAATCCCTCTCAGGAACTTATTGAAACTTAGAAGTTAGACTAAAAGTGGTATCCTGAGATCGCATCAAAGCTCAATGAAGGGAATAAAGTTGGATGGCTTTTGAAAAGAGGGCAAAGAGAGTGACATGATAAAAAAGCAAACCCTGTAAGCCATAAAGAGGCTTAGCTGGCCTACTTGCTCACTTTCCAGCAGCAAGTGTAATAGCTCCTTCATGACAGTGTGATTAAAGATATCTGCTCCGCATGGTGTTTACAGATGGTCCTAGCAGCACCCGAACACACCCTCGCAATACTCTAGCTCAGGAGGAAGAGTTAGTCTTCCAACCAGAAAGTCAGAAGATGGATTCCAGGCTTCCTCTGGCGACATGCCGAAGTGTCCTCGGGCAAGACACTAAACCCCCACGTTGCCTCGCGGTGTGTCTACCGGGAAATGAATGGGAGCGATAGAAAGCACTTGTATGTAGATTTAGAAATGCTGTGTGGATGGGCGAATGCGACATGTAGTGTAACACCGCTTTGAGTGATCATGTGACTAGAGAAGCGCTATATAAAGGACAGTCTGTTTACTATTTCACACCTCGGTGACACATGGAGCCGTTTTAATATTGCATCTTACAGCTGCTGCTCAAATACACGTACTTTACCAATTTCAAGCACTCACTTAAATTTGAGACAAACCGAGAGCAGCTGCTGCACATTAATTCACTCCTCTGTTTTGAAATGGCCCCTCATTCTCACATTTCATGTTTCATATTTCAAACTGCCCCCTCAGCAAAAAATAGCCCTGCTGACGGTTATTAAGACACAAAAATAGACAGCAGGCTTTCTTGTTTATCGCCAGTAATGCCACTGAGCTCCCTTCCAGTCACCATGTTGTTGAAGTGGAAAAAAAAAAGAAGCAAACAACAGATATTTCTCCTGGGGGATGGAGGTGTGAAACAGAGAGCGGTCTCACTGCTGGACCATTGTCAGTCCATATTTAGTACGATGTACGTCTCTGTGACCTTATAGACAGGAAGCTTAGACAGAATCATCCAAACTGTCTCAGACTCACATCCTCCAGGAATCACACCTCTGTTTTAAATGAGAAACATCTTCAAGGGTAATACAGCTCAGCTGGATGCCGCCCACCTTCCCAGTAAATGACTGCTCATTTAACATGTTTAACATTGTTTTTCTTTCTTCAGAAATCTCCAGGAGTTTACTCAAGATACAACAGAGTGGCAAAGACAGAGAAAAAAAAACTTTATCAAATAGATTTTTGCATCCTTAATCCTGACAATATTCATAGACCATCTGTTTTTCTTCAGCATAGCTGTACTATGGCTTATGTTAAATAGGCGATTTTAAAATTTGTGGGATATTAAAAACAATATGGTGCAGAAATATCAGTAAGTTCACACTTTTTATCCCACTTTGATCGTATTCCAGAACAATAATCTTGAGCGAGCGCTTGACTGGATCTTCACCCACCCAGAGGAGGAGGAGAGCGATGGCCTTTCAGACATGGCTGACACGGAGCCAAATGACAACATCTTTTCCAATGCCAACTCACACAGCGACTCAACATTGTCTCCAGACAGAGACACGCCAGGTCCACGAGTCAAAGACGGCCCGGGACGTGAGTGGTTTCACTTACTGGCTTTATCTTTTGCCCATCTGCATTTATTCTTTCATTTGTTTGGAAGCGTCATAACCAGGAAAACAAAAACCTGGCTTAAAGAGATGCAACAGAAATGTCTTTAAAAAAATTGATATGTAATTTACGATTCAAACACTTTAACCAGATGATAATCTTGAACTGTGTCCAGAATATTTCTGTATGGGTTTGAATATATAATGGTGATTTAAATGATTTATTGACATCCTAAACAATTTGTGAGTTCTTTGGATATTTGCAAACGTGTTTGCGTCCACACATGCTTTTACACCTGTGCACTTTACAGCTTTACAGACTGCACAAACATATTTTACATGCAGATTATTGCCATCAACCTCATTTTCTTGTTAGAAACCTGTTTATGAACATGAAGTCTGGGCTCAGTCTAAAAGTTTTAATCTGTCTGTCAATTCATGACAGCACAATGAACAATTCTGTGTTCAACTGAAGCGTTGTCCCTACTTTGAAATAACTATAGAGGAAAGTATCCCTTGGATCTGATAATATCCAGATGACCCACCTTTCCGGGAGGACTTGAACACTGCATGTATTTGTGGAACTGTGACAGGTCTGTGGCTGTGAAAGGGGGCTCAAAACTCCACACGAACTAATCCGTGTGCAGATGTAATCTGATTCCTGCATGTGCAGAGTGAAGACAAGTTTAACAAACTGTATGCAGAGAAGGGTGTTTAAACTTGAAAAAGACCACGTCTGTGTGGGTCGGGGGTGAAAATCAATTTCCAGAATTATAATATTTGTACGGTTTGCAATGTGTGCAAATGTAAATTTTTTCACAAGTTCAAAATACTGGGGATTCAAACATTTGCAATTACCCAAAGTTCCTCACAAATGGTTTTGTGAACCATGTCACGAACATTTGTAACCATTATGAGATAAGATTCATCCCATATATCACAGAATATACTTTCCTCAGGATTTTCAGTTCTAGTAGGATAGAAACTTCTTTTGTGCCAGTGCAGCCTCAAATAAAACATGATGCAGAAGCTGCTTTGAAGCTTCTCTGCCAGACCATTTTCTTGTACAGAGCATCAAAAACGTGACTCAGCACCATGTTGGCTCCTCAGTTTTAGCACCCTCTACAAATAATGTATTTAAAAAAATGTAGAAATTTTTAAATGTTAATAATTTACTTGAATTATTTTCATTTTAAGTAACATAAACATTCAACAATATGAGTTTTGGAAATATAGCCCATATATAATATAGGTTGTAAAATAATATTTCACCTGTACAGAAATATAAAGTGACATTTCCCCCAATGGTTTGTTAACATAAACTACATGACATGTTGATTTAAGTAGGTTTACTTTTTTTGCTATTTCTTTTGATATGCAGGGCTGAGAAAAAAAGAAAGTGAAATGCTCGTGTTTTTCTTAAAATGTGTAACATGATGAGTCATTCTGGTTGTGTCTTTTGTGTTGTCCAGGTTATGAGCTCTTTGCCTTCATCAGCCACATGGGAGCATCCACAATGTCTGGACATTATGTTTGTCACATCAAAAAGGAGGGAAGGTGGGTTTCAGACTGCACTACTAAATCCCAGTTAATGGGACATAAATCCGAAAGATGAGTTTCTAATGGTGGTGTTTTCTCTTTATATTAACTTTGAGACATTGTCATTATGATTTTAAAATGCATTAATGTTTAACATTCAAAATTTCTTTATCCACATAGTCAGGTTTGAAAAAAAAAAGAAAATTTGACAGCTTTTCTCAGGAATAATAACACGAAGTGTACTTTTCTCAAATGTTTCCCGTGATGCAGGTGGGTGATCTACAACGACCACAAAGTGTGCTTGTCAGAAAGACCTCCAAAGGACTTGGGCTACATCTACTTTTACCATCGACTGTCTAGCAGTTAAAGTTACTGCCCCCCCTCCCCTCCCTGCAATCTTTAAATAACCGTAGTCTTTCACCCAAAAGACTGACAGACATCTGTAATAACAGTCGCAGTGGAAATGTTGGAAGAGACCTCTCAGATCAGCTGCTCGCCTTGTTGTGATGCCATTCAGGAGCAACTAGGATTACTGGTCAAAAAGGGAGAGCAATGTGCTTTTTGTGCATTTGTTGTTTTTTTGCTTCAAATCTATAATTCAGTGTTTATGTTTAAAAAAAGGCAAAGTTGTTCGTGCAAGTAAGGAGGGATTTGTGCAATTTCTACTTCTGGACGGCTCTGTACACAAAGTAACAACACATATCAAATCTGGTTGTTCCTTCTCTCTACCTTCAGCTACTTTCAAAGTGCTACATTTTATAAATGTAAACTGAGATAACAGTGCTTCACTGCCAGCCCTGAACTGCAACTACAGACAAGATTTACTATGCTGCTGGTGGCTTTTTTTTCCTTTTATATTTTGAATTACAATGAATGGTTTCATTGTGCAGCGATCGAATGAAAATGTTTCCATTATATTACCCCCCGCCCCTAAAACCCAACAACAACCCAGTACAGACTGTTACAGGATTAAGGAAAGAATCAGAGAGCCTGGAAATGGGTGTTACTGGCTGAATGTCTCAATACAGCCCACAGTTTAGTTGGAGAATGATCTGTCACTTTCAAGGAGAAAGTTTCTGCCCCCCGACACGCTGGCTGAGTTGTGAACTTATTACTTTTTTCCAAAAGCACTTTTTGACTAAAACAAGTTCATATTCTGCACCCGATGCTGTAAAAGTGGGCTCTAACATGTAGATTACACACTACAAATAAGTGAATGTGATACCTTTCGTAAAATTTCAGTACTTTTGAAGCAGTTAATCCTGGTCCAGTATTGCATTTAGTTAAAATGAGTTTAAAGATGTTTTTTGTAGTCAGTAATGTACGTAACATACAGAATAAGTTCTCAATGCTGCAATGAACTTTTTTTATTTAATTATTTTTGCCCAAATTGCAAAATATTTGCATTCTAGGCATACTTTCACCCAGCTGCAGCTGCTGCAGTTTGCTTCCTTTATCACCCTTGACAGATTCAGACTGTGACCCAAAAGGTGAAATAAATGTGTCTTTTTTTGTACTTGTTGCCACTTTTCAGGTCAGTTGGTTCATATATGCATCTCAGTATTTACCATATATAGAGCAATATGCGTTACATTCAAGTACATTCATCGAACCAACAGTTTGATAAAAGCTGCAAAGAAATCTGTATCTCCTCTACAGTGAATGTGCTAATGGATCCGATGCAGTGCTGAATGTATAACTTTATGGTGCTCACTGTAATCTGAACCTCTCTCCAAGCAAAAGAAACACCGTGAACAACACACATGGCCTTTTTCTGTTTAGTCATCTTAACCCTGTACTGGAATAATTCTCCTCTTCCATACCATAACAGTATGTCCACAACATTCAGGATGGATTTAAAGTTGGGACATTTGTTTACCTACAGATGATCTTGAAATGAAACACTGTGTCTGTTAAAACAAAACAAAAAAAGTGTGGACATATATCTCTGGAAGTTGGTGACTGGATTATAAATATAAAGTCGTAAGTATTTCCTTGATTAATGTCTTTACAGAGAAAATAACATTAAGATAAATATCCACAGAATAAATCCTGTCTGCAGTGTTCCCCTTTAACAACTCTGTGCCTGAACCTCACTGAGCAAATCTTCGCTTGTATCAAATCGCAACCTCTTTATAAACTGCTGCAGAGTTTGTCTATGCAGTGGGGATACTGTCCTAAATATCTCTATGCAAATGTTGTTTCTGTTCCTCATGATCAGCTGATAAATGATTAGACCATCTTGCCTGATGGTGGTTAGTCAAAAAATGTGTCCAGATAATCTGTGCAATGTCTTTTATATCTCAGCACCTTTTAGTTCCCTTGTTCTGGTGTTCTCTTTGGTATTTTGTGTCTCGTCATTTCAGCTTTCCCTCCAAGCAGGTCTCTTCCATTCTCCAAAAATGAAGTTTCAATTTCTCATGAAAGGCCGTTTTATCGTCAGCATGTGCACTAGACATTTAGTCATCTGGATTGTACAATTGTACTTTAGTGAGTTTTATTCTCTCTTTTTTTCCATTTAACTAAATGTCAAAAATGTACTTCACTTGTTCTTACTCTGCTGCCTTGTTGCAGAGTATTTTAAGTTAATTTTTGTAATGTAGGCATTTATCCATTTATGGCTTCAGTGTACATGAATAGAGTCAGGGCAGTGCAACTGTTTACTTTACAATGTTTGAGTAATTTAATAAACTACACCTTTGTTGAGATTTGGGTTCTTCACTTTCTACAAATACAGACACAAAAAAAAAGACTTTATATAGGAAGGAATTTATTTAAAAGGTTACTTTCATAATCTATCTTTTCAAAGGTGCTAATGCTTTCCTTGTGGTTATACAGGGAGAATAATATGCATTATAGTAGGCGTGTTAGTAAATAATGGCTGTATATAAAGTATATAATTTTCTAATATCATCCATCAAAATAGTAGCATTTGTTTACATGTTTTTTCATAGACTGAACCAATTCTTTAGATACACACTGAATTAAAGGAGTGAGAGAAAAAATGTACACAATATGGATTAATAATGTTCATGAACCCCATCCTATAACACAGCTAACAACATTTTGACATCAGAGAAATAAACACATGGAAGATTAAGCAGAAATGCTCTATTGAGGCCTCAAAGAGACACGCGTGCACACATACACACACACACACATAAAAAAAAATATATATATATATATTTGTAGGGGCTGCACGGTGGTGTAGTGGTTAGCACTGCGGCCTCACAGTGAGAAGGCCGCCGGTTCAAGTCCCAAGTCGGTCGGAGCCAGTTTCCGGCTGAGGAGGGGTTTGAAACTGTGGTCT